>OX457086.1:22249748-22427228 GCA_949752835.1 Empis stercorea
TAGACTTTTTTAATCACTTAGAAATAGTTCTAAAACATATTCAATTCAATAAAAAATTTGCAGAAACGTAAATAAAGGATTGAATTTTATGTTTATGATATCCTTTTTAGAATGATATCCCTGCAATATTAAAATTAATAATTTTTTTTCCTTCCAAGGAATATATTAATAATTAAAATAATTATAATTATTTTAATTATTATATTAATAATTTTATAAATTATTATATTTCATTAATAATTTTTCGAACAATGGAGCATTAACGTGTTATAAATGTGGTCAAACAGGTCACATTAGCAGGGACTGTGGTATACAGAACAATAGAGTAAATCCGATAATAAATTGCAATACTATTGTAATTACTATTGAATGGTTATAAACTCGCTTAGTTGATTTTGCCGAGTAATTGGAAACCCTATATGTAAGTACAGAAATTTTACATTATTGTTGAAAAAGTAAAATGATAAATCGCATTTACTCATGATTACAATTTCTTAATGGTTTAATATTTCAAAAAAGAACGTAAATAGTTGATTTACTTTCTAATAAAATTCACTATCACACTACCTTTCATACTATCTTTCATATTCACACTATCTTTCATATATATATATATATATACCAAAATTATAAATATCAAATTTCCATATAAAATTATAAAATTATATATTTACTTTTAAACTACAATTTAAAAGTAAATATATTTTATGTTCTTATATGAAACATGATGTTATATACAAGTTATTCGAATGGTAAAAATGATCAAATTCTTATCTGTAATGTAGGGTTGAAGTTATGATATAATATTATATAATATTTAATATTATATATACTTATATATATATATATATATATATATATATATATATATATATAAACATATAATATTTAAGATTATTATTTATTTCAAATAAGTAATAATATTATAGTGTTAGTCATATGTTTAGAAACATAAATTCTAAATATGAAACATAAATATGTTTCATATATGAGCCCTTCATCCACTAAACGTTAATTAATAATATTCTAATGTTTCAATTATTATTATATTATAAATTATTATATTATAATTGTAATAAATAATTGTAATTATTTATTACAATTATTCAAACCAGTAACATAAACAGTAACATTAACATTACAAAAATATACAATTATGATAAAATGGAAGTTGATAATTCAATAAATTCTCGTCAAGTCAACTACAAAAATAGACCAAAAATCCAAAACTTTAATAAAAGACCACCTTCACATCAAATTCAAAATCAAAACAAAAGAATTTTTAATACAGAACAAAAAAATTAAAATAAAGAAATTCAAGAATATAATGAAAATATAACAAATTATGATGAAGATTTTAACCAAACTTTGATCGATTATATCGAACAAGAAAACCAACCCGAATGTGAAAAACTTAATTATTTAGATGACGTTAATTTTTTAGGGTAAAGCGCTCTTCACTACCATATTTTGAGCATAAAGTGAAGAGCGGACAAATATTCAATTTTTTAGTAGATACTGGATCCAACAAAAACTATATTCAATCTAAATTTATTCGAAATTTAATTCCTAATGAATCAAAATTTTACGCAAATTCTGTTGGTGGTAATATTGAAATTACGCACCACGCTTTTATAAATTTAGTTGGATCAGAAACTTCAAAATTAAAATTTTACATTTTGCCTCATTTATCTTCTTTCGCCGGTATCATAGGAAATGACAGTTTAAAAGAATTAGGTGCTACAATTTTTACTGATAGAAATTATATGACTATCAATTCTAAGACTATAATTCCTCTAAAACAACATGAATCTCAATTTGTAAATACTATTGATATTCGCATGTCTCATATGACAAACAAACAAAAATAAAAATTAACTAATTTGTTTAAAATTAACCCTAACTTATTCACTGACCCAGATGAAGAACTAACTTATACGTCTAGAGTAAAGGGAGAAATAAGAACTACAACAAATGATCCAATTTATTCAAAATCATACCCTTACCCAATGTGTCTAAAAGACGAAGTTCAAAAACAAATTAATAAACTACTTCAAGATGGTATAATTAGGCCATCTAAGTCACCTTATAATTCCCCAGTGTGGATAGTTCCAAAAAAACTTGATGCATCTGGAGAAAAAAAATATAGATTAGTTGTTGACTATCGTAAATTAAACACTGTTACGATCCGAGATAGGTACCCTATTCCAGAAATAAACGAAGTTCTGGCTAATTTAGGGAACAATAAATATTTTACAGTTCTTGATCTAAAAAGTGGTTTTCATCAGATTCCATTAAAGAAATCTAACATTGAGAAGACGGCTTTTTCAATAAATAATGGTAAATTCGAATTTACACGTTTACCATTTGGGTTAAAAAACGCGCCTTCAATATTTCAAAGAACTTTAGATGATATTTTGAAAAAAAGTGCTACGTTTACATTGATGATATCATAATCTTCGGTAAAGATGAAGATAGCCATTTCAAAAACCTCGAAACTATTTTTAAAACTCTAGAGTTAGCCAATATTAAAATACAATTAGACAAATGTGAATTCTTACATTCACAAGTCGAATTTCTCGGTTTTGTAATTTCAAATGATGGAATCAAAGTAAATCCAAAAAAAGTGGAGGCAATTGTCAATTTGCCAATTCCTAAAACTTTAAAAGATCTTAGATCTTTTCTTGGAATGTCTGGTTATTATAGACGATTTATAAATGATTACGCCAAGCTAGCAAAACCTCTAACTTCGCTTTTAAGAGGGGAAGATGGACATGTGTCCAAAAATGTTTCAAAAAATAAAATTATTACTTTAGACGAAAATGCAGTCAACGTATTTAATAAAATTAAAAATTCACTAACTTCTCAAGAAATAATATTTTCATATCCCAATTTTGATAAAGAATTCGAACTTACAACCGATGCATCGAACTTCGCTATTGGTGCAGTTCTTTCTCAATCTGGAAGACCTATAACATTTATTTCCAGAACTTTGTCAAAAGCAGAAGAACATTAAGCCACAAATGAAAAAGAGATGTTGGCAATCATTTGGTCACTTAATTCATTACGAAATTTCCTTTACGGATCAAGAAAAGTAATAATTCTTACCGACCACCAACCTCTTACTTATGCACTTAGCAACAAAAACACAAATAGTAAAATGAAACGCTGGAAAGTAATTCTAGAAGAATATAACTATGAACTCAAATACAAACCAGGCAAAACAAATGTTGTAGCTGACGGCTTATCAAGATTACCAGTATTAATAAATTCAATGAGTAGTACTCATCATAGCAGTGATAGTTCACAGCAAAATTTAATTACTTCAGTAGAAACTCCTATTAATGCTTTTAGAAACCAAATAGTTATAAAAATAGGCAATTCAAATTATAAACTAGAGAAACCATTTTCGTCCTACACAAGACACATAATTTCACAAAACGATTATTCTGAATCTGATCTAATTTCTATTTTAAAAAAATATCTTAATCCACACATAATAAATGGATTAAAAACTGAAAACCGAATATTGGGAAAAATCCAAGAAATTTACCCAATTCATTTAAAAACTTATAAAATAAGATTTACTCGAAAGCAAGTTGAAGACGTAATAAATGATATCAACCAAGATGAAATAATATTGACCACTCACAAAAGAGCACATAGAAATTTACATGAAAATCGATTACAAATTCTCGAAAAATATTACTTTCCTAAAATGAGCAATAAAATCAAACATTTTATCAAACTTTGTACTGTCTGTAAAGAAAATAAATATGACAGACATCCTAATAATCAAGTTATTAATGTAACTCCAATTCCAACTTACCCGGGTCAAATAATTCATATTGATATCTTTTCTACAGAAAAACATTTAGTTCTCACGGCAATCGATAAATTTACGAAATTTGTTCAAACTAAAATTATTAAATCAAGAGCAATTGAAGATGTTAAAAAACCTCTTCGCGAATTATTATATTCCTTTAATATTCCAGAATCAATAGTAATCGATAATGAACCTTCTCTAAATTCTGCTACAATAACTTCTTTATTAGAAGATGAATTAAAAATAAAAATATTCAAATCTCCACCATATAAGAGTGAAGTTAACGGACAAATCGAACGTTTTCACTCTACTCTAATCGAAATTATGAGATGTCTAAAAACTGATGGTATTTCACGTAATTTCGAAGATTTATTAGAACGATCTGTTAACGAATACAATCATTCTGTTCATTCAACTACAGGGAAAAAACCCGTAGAATTATTTTATGCCATTAAATAACAATTGAACTATTTCTTATTATTATGCTCATTATTAACATTAATTTGTAATAAATAAACCTTATAAAAATTTAGTTCATCTTATATTTCAGATCATTGTTTCATATCACAATAAGTGAAGTGCAAATCTTGGATTATTCTAATTCTCAACTGATTGCTGTCGACGTAGGAAAAGCAAAAATACATGACGGAAATTTCAAATTAATACATGTAATCGAATTAGAAAAGTACCAAGAATTCTCCAAAAAATTTAAAGAAATTCTTAAAAAAGGTATCACTGAAAGTAATCCTCTTTTTCCTTACCTGGAACATGAAAACGAACAAATCCAAAATCTATTAAAAAATCTAGAAATTCATAATCATAGATCTAAAAGGTCTTTAAATTTTATTGGTACTGCATGGAAATGGATTGCGGGTAGTCCAGACCATGAAGACTTTAAAATAATTCAAGACAAAACTAATAATATTTTGACAAATAACAATAAACAATTTATTATAAATCAATTGCATAACGATCATATTAACAATTTAACTAAATTAACTAATAAAATATTAAATACAATTCAGAAGGAAAGTAATTTTAATAGTGAATTAACATTAAGTTTTCAATATAAATTAAAATTAATTAAAGAAGAATTAACTAATATCGCTCATGCAATTCACTGGGCTAAATCAGGTATTGTAAATTCATTAATTTTGTCTAGTTCAGAAATGAATTCTATTACTGATCTTGCTGATAAAGAATCATTGCCATACGCAACTCCTGAAGAATCTTTAGATGTCGCAAATGTCAAAATTATCACAAATAATACATGTTTGTTTTATTTCGTTAATATTCCGTTAACAACACAAGAAACTTTTAATAAACTGTTAATTAAACCAGTAAAAAGAAATAATTCTGTAAATGAAATAAATTATAAATTTATATTGTCAAACAAAAAAATTATTTTTGGAATTTTAAAAGAATGTAAAACAATTAATGATCTATCAATTTGTAATAAAAATAATATTCTAAACATTAGTAATTCTAGTTGCATTCCAAAACTTCTAAAAAGTCTCACTTCAAGCTGTAACAAAATTAATAGTCATCATATTCCACCAATAGATGAAATATCTGATGGAATTATTTTATTAAATCAATTTATAGGAACTTTGAAATTTCAAGACACATCTTACAATCTCAGTGGAACTTATGTTGTTAAATATCACAATATGACAATTGAAATTAATGGTACTAAATTTATTTCGAGAGAAATCTCATCTATGAAGGCTCTTCCGCCAATAATGCAACCAACAGCATTTGAAAAGAAATATCGTGAATTGTTATCATTGGAAATTCTAAAAGAAATTCAAATAAACAACACAGAACAAATTGATTTATTTAACACTGAGAAAACTATTTATCAATCTATTAGTTACAGTTCACCAAATTTCGTAAGAACTCATTATCAACAACGAACACAGTTTCAGTTTCCTCAAAATAATTCAAATAATCAGAGACCTCCCCGAAACCAGAACCAATGGAAGTTGATAATTCAATAAATTCTCGTCAAGTCAACTACAAAAATAGACCAAAAATCCAAAACTTTAATAAAAGACCACCTTCACATCAAATTCAAAATCAAAACAAAACCCAAAGAATTTTTAATACAGAACAAAAAAATGAAAATAAAGAAATTCAAGAATATAATGAAAATATAACAAATTATGATGAAAATTTTAACCAAACTTTGATCGATTATATCGAACAAGAAAACCAACCCGAATGTGAAAAACTTAATTATTTAGATGACGTTAATTTTTTAGGGTAAAGCGCTCTTCACTACCATATTTTGAGCATAAAGTGAAGAGCGGACAAATATTCAATTTTTTAGTAGATACTGGATCCAACAAAAACTATATTCAATCTAAATTTATTCGAAATCCAATTCCTAATGAATCAAAATTTTACGCAAATTCTGTTGGTGGTAATATTGAAATTACGCACCACGCTTTTATAAATTTATTTGGATCAGAAACTTCAAAATTAAAATTTTACATTTTGCCTCATTTATCTTCTTTCGACGGTATCATAGGAAATGACAGTTTAAAAGAATTAGGTGCTACAATTTTTACTGATAGAAATTATATGACTATAAATTCTAAGACTATAATTCCTCTAAAACAACATGAATCTCAATTTGTAAATACTATTGATATTCGCATGTCTCATATGACAAACAAACAAAAACAAAAATTAACTAATTTGTTTAAAATTAACCCTAACTTATTCACTGACCCAGATGAAAAACTAACTTATACGTCTAGAGTAAAGGGAGAAATAAGAACTACAACAAATGATCCAATTTATTCAAAATCATACCCTTACCCAATGTGTCTAAAAGACGAAGTTCAAAAACAAATTAATAAACTACTTCAAGATGGTATAATTAGGCCATCTAAGTCACCTTATAATTCCCCAGTGTGGATAGTTCCAAAAAAACTTGATGCATCTGGAGAAAAAAAATATAGATTAGTTGTTGACTATCGTAAATTAAACACTGTTACGATCCCAGATAGGTACCCTATTCCAGAAATAAACGAAGTTCTGGCTAATTTAGGGAACAATAAATATTTTACAGTTCTTGATCTAAAAAGTGGTTTTCATCAGATTCCATTAAAGAAATCTGACATTGAGAAGACGGCTTTTTCAATAAATAATGGTAAATTCGAATTTACACGTTTACCATTTGGGTTAAAAAACGCGCCTTCAATATTTCAAAGAACTTTAGATGATATTTTGAAAAAAAGTGCTACGTTTACATTGATGATATCATAATCTTCGGTAAAGATGAAGATAGCCATTTCAAAAACCTCGAAACTATTTTTAAAACTCTAGAGTTGGTTGGTTGGTTGGTAGGAGTGGCGAGCCTCCTGACACCTTTCAGAAGACTCCAATTAGCGCGTTAGCGCCGTTTTGGTACCACAACACTCGTGAACCCTGGCTTTGATCTATGGCTAGGTAAGGTTTGTTAGAGCCAGCCTGTGGCATTCAGGAAGTGAACCATATCAATGGGCCACTTCGTGGCTAGGTCGTTAAGATTGTTAAGGTGATAGTGACCCAGAGAGCGATATCTGGCCCTGGCCAGCGCTGGGCATTTACATGCAAAGTGAATTACCGTCTCTCTTTCATCTGGGTTAAGACAACTACGGCAGAATTGGTGGGATGGTATTCCTAATCTGACCGCATGTGCACCAATTGGCCAGTGCCCCGTGAACACAGCTATAGTTTTGGCTATGTCCTTACGTGACAGTTTTAGGAGTTCATTCGTTCTGTGCTTAGCGTATAACGGCCATGTTTCCCTGGCCGTTTTACAAGTGGTTTGATTGGCTATTTTTTGGAAGTAAAGGAATATGTCCCGCTTTATAGTGTTGATTGGGGGGTCAACCTGTTCCGCAAGCGATGCTTCTAGGTTGGACCCCCTTCGCGCTAGCTCGTCAGCCCGTTCGTTCCCTTCGATGTTCCTATGGCCCGGAACCCAAAGTAACGTGACATCGTACTGACTACTTATGTATGCCAGCTCTTCTGAGCATGCCCTAACTAGCTTAGACGATACAGTGGCAGAGTTAAGAGCCAAAATGGCCGCCTGGCTATCTGTGACTATTGCCACTTTATATTTGGGAGATGTGTCATTCTTGACAAGCATACAGGCTTTCCAAATTGCTAGCATTTCCGCCTGGAAAACACTGGCACTGTTGGGTAGTCTAAAAGATAAATCTATTTTTAATGAGTCGGAGTATACACCTGCACCAACACCACAGTCCATCTTTGAACCATCCGTGAGTAGTACCGTGTCTATCCCTCTCAATAGGCTAACTTCTTTCCATTCTGTACGTGTTGGTATTTTGACTTTAATTTCTTGTCAAACACCAACTTGGGGATAGTATAATCAGTGGACGAAGGTACCAGATCCTTAGCGAGACGGCTAAGAATGCAGCTGTGACCATATGGCTTTTCGCGCCAGAACCCAATTTCTTTGAGTCTGACCGCACTACATGAGGATATATATTTAATGTGGAGGTCAGGCGGGAGAAGGTATAGAATTGCATCCAGAGCATCCCTCGGCGTTGATCTTAACGCCCCTGTGATGCAAATGCATGAACTTCTTTGAACTCTACCTAACATGGTACGTACATACGCCCTCTCCAGAGCCGGCCACCAGATTATTGAACCATATGTAAGAATGGGCCGTACTATGGCAGTGTACATCCATAAAACCATGCGAGGTTAAAACCCCTATTTCTTGCCAAGCATCTTTTTACAGGAATATAAGGCCGTGCATGCCTTTTTTACTCTCTCTTCTATATTTAGCTTCCAATTCAATTTCGAGTCAAGAATTACACCCAGATATTTGACCTTAGAGGATAGATTTAGTGTTACACCGTCCAGTCTTGGACGGGTAAACACCGGGATTTTAGTTTTTGTAGTAAAAAGCATTAGTTCCGTTTTACCTGGGTTAGCATTTAGGCCACAGCTCTTGGCCCACCTGCTAACCATGCATAGGGCACGTTCCATAATCTCGCTGATTATATCAAGAAACCTACCGGAGACTAATACTACTAAATCATCCGCATATGCTACGGCTATGATTCCTTCCTTTTGGAGTTTCATTAAGATTTTATTCATTACTAGTAGCCATAGCAAGGGTGACAGCACACCTCCTTGTGGTGTACCCCTACTCACGTATCTAGTAATGCGGATATGGCCGAGATCCGCATGGATCTCACGCGTTTTAAGCATTTTAACTATCCACTGGCTAAGTGCTGCGTCAACACCTAGATCGTCCAGAGACTCCTGGATAGCTGTTACGTGAACGTTATTGAAAGCACCTTCTATATCGAGGAAGGTGGCTAAGGTGTACTGCTTATAATGGATTGATTGTTCCACGGTTTGTACCACTTCACTCAGCGCGGTTTCGGTGGACTTACCTTTGCAGTATGCATGTTGGTATTTGCATAATGGGCTTCTTTCAAGTGTGTTTCTCAACTCCAGATCAAGAATGCGCTCTAGGGTTTTTAACATAAAGGATGAGAGACTAATTGGCCTAAAGTCTTTTGCCATGTCATGGCCCCTCTTCCCTGCTTTAGGAATGAAAACAACCTTAACTTGTCTCCACGACTGTGGAATATGACCAAGCGTAAGACTGCCACGATACAGTTTCGTTAAAAGTGGAGTAACAAGCTCGTTACATTCTTGCAACATCTTAGGAAAGATTCCATCTAGACCTGCAGATTTATACGGGGAGAAATTGCTGATTGCCCAGGCAACCTTTTTTTCCGTTATAAGTGAATTTACCCATTCTGCCGAATGCGTCTGGTTCTCTGAGAAACCCCTCTGGGTATCCTCTCGTGAATCTACGGTACATCCGGGAAAGTGAGTGTTCACTAGCAAATTCAACGTATCAGAGGACGTTTCCGTCCATACCCCTTCCGCGGTCTTTAGGAATGAGGGATTCGTGTGCTCTTTTGATAAGACTTTGCTAAGTCTGGCAGAGTCTCTTGCGCTTTCAATAGATTCGCAGTAGTCTTGCCAGGTTTTATTTTTGGCCAGACGAATCGCTTTTTTATATTCTCTAAGACGGTCCTTATAGAGTTGCCAAGAATTCTGCTGATAGCAGACATTATATGCTTCCCTAGTCACTTTTCTCAGATTGGTTAGGTTTGAATTTAACCCAATCAGTATTCTTAGGGTTCCTATATGGCTTTGGGGGGTCTATTTTGAGGTTGAGATTGAAGAGTATCCAGCTGTGATCCGAAAAGGATCTTCTCTCGGACACCCTCCAATTTTCTAGCTTTAGGGACTTGTCATTGCCTATACAGGTAATATCGATCACATCTTCCCATCCAGGATATCTATCCGAGCTGGGGAAGGTGAAAGTGGGTGTACTACCTCTGTTACAAATGATTAGGTCTGAATTTAAAATAAAATCAAAAAGTGACTCACCTCTTTCATTTATCTCTGAGCTACCCCACAGGGTATGCCTGGCATTAGCATCACAGCCAACAAGCAGCTTGCTTCCTTTGGCCCGTACTAGTTGCTGGAATTTAGGTGGCGGAGCTGGTTCATCGTGAGCCATATACACCGAACTGATGTATAACTCCCTACCACCTTCACATTCAACTCTAGAGTTAGCCAATATTAAAATACAATTAGACAAACGTGAATTCTTACATTCACAAGTCGAATTTCTCGGTTTTGTAATTTCAAATGATGGAATCAAAGTAAATCCAAAAAAAGTGGAGGCAATTGTCAATTTGCCAATTCCTAAAACTTTAAAAGATCTTAGATCTTTTCTTGGAATGTCTGGTTATTATAGACGATTTATAAATGATTACGCCAAGCTAGCAAAACCTCTAACTTCGCTTTTAAGAGGGGAAGATGGACATGTGTCCAAAAATGTTTCAAAAAATAAAATTATTACTTTAGACGAAAATGCAGTCAACGCATTTAATAAAATTAAAAATTCACTAACTTCTCAAGAAATAATACTTTCATATCCCAATTTTGATAAAGAATTCGAACTTACAACCGATGCATCGAACTTCGCTATTGGTGCAGTTCTTTCTCAATCTGGCAGACCTATAATATTTATTTCCAGAACTTTGTCAAAAGCAGAAGAACATTACGCCACAAATGAAAAAGAGATGTTGGCAATCATTTGGTCACTTAATTCATTACGAAATTTCCTTTACGGATCAAGAAAAGTAATAATTCTTACCGACCACCAACCTCTTACTTACGCACTTAGCAACAAAAACACAAATAGTAAAATGAAACGCTGGAAAGCAATTCTAGAAGAATATAACTATGAACTCAAATACAAACCAGGCAAAATAAATGTTGTAGCTGACGGCTTATCAAGATTACCAGTATTAATAAATTAAATGAGTAGTACTCATCATAGCAGTGATAGTTCACCGCAAAATTTAATTCCTTCAGTAGAAACTTCTATTAATGCTTTTAGAAACCAAATAGTTATAAAAATAGGCAATTCAAATTATAAATAGAGAAACCATTTTCGTCCTACACAAGACACATAATTTCACAAAACGATTATTCTGAATCTGATCTAATTTCTATTTTAAAAAAATATCTTAATCCACACATAATAAATGGATTAAAAACTGAAAACCGAATATTGGGAAAAATCCAAGAAATTTACCCAATTCATTTAAAAACTTATAAAATAAGATTTACTCGAAAGCAAGTTGAAGACGTAATAAATGATATCAACCAAGATGAAATAATATTGACCACTCACAAAAGAGCATATAGAAATTTACATGAAAATCGATTACAAATTCTCGAAAAATATTACTTTCCTGAGCAATAAAATCAAACATTTTATCAAACTTTGTACTGTGTGTAAAGAAAATAAATACGACAGACATCCTAATAATCAAGTTATTAATGTAACTCCAATTCCAACTTACCCTGGTCAAATAATTCATATTGATATCTTTTCTACAGAAAAACATTTAGTTCTCACAGCAATCGATAAATTTACGAAATCTGTTCAAACTAAAATTATTAAATCAAGAGCAATTGAAGATGTTAAAAAACCTCTTCGCGAATTATTATATTCCTTTAATATTCCAGAATCAATAGTAATCGATGAATTGAATTAAAATTAAAAATATTCAAATCTCCACCATATAAGAGTGAAGTTAACGGACAAATCGAACGTTTTCACTCTACTCTAATCGAAATTATGAGATGTCTAAAAACTGATGGTATTTCACGTAATTTCGAAGATTTATTAGAACGATCTGTTAACGAATACAATCATTCTGTTCATTCAACTACAGGGAAAAAACCCGTAGAATTATTTTATGGCAGAAGTCCCAACATATCTCCTGCAGAATTTGAAAAACTTAGATTGGAGAATATCGAAAAATTAAAACTAAAACAACAAAAGGATCTAAAAATCCACAATAAAAAGAGAAAACCAATTAAAAACTACACACCAGGACAAATAATCTACGTAAAACATAATAAACGATTAGGTTCAAAATTAACTTTTAGATTTAAAAAAGAAATAGTTAAGGAGAATAAAAATACTGTTGTTATAACTGAATCTGGAAAAACTATTCACAAAAGTCATATTAGGAATTGACCAAATTTATTTTCTGCTTCAGGTGTACTACCACCGGTTCAAATTTGTAATAACTATTAAATAACAATTGAACTATTTCTTATTATTATGCTCATTATTAACATTAATTTGTAATAAATAAACCTTATAAAAATTTAGTTCATCTTATATTTCAGATCATTGTTTCATATCACAATAAGTGAAGTGCAAATCTTGGATTATTCTAATTCTCAATTGATTGCTGTCGACGTAGGAAAAGCAAAAATACATGACGGAAATTTCAAATTAATACATGTAATCGAATTAGAAAAGTACCAAGAATTCTCCAAAAAATTTAAAGAAATTCTTAAAAAAGGTATCACTGAAAGTAATCCTCTTTTTCCTTACCTGGAACATGAAAACGAACAAATCCAAAATCTATTAAAAAATCTAGAAATTCATAATCATAGATCTAAAAGGTCTTTAAATTTTATTGGTACTGCATGGAAATGGATTGCGGGTAGTCCAGACCATGAAGACTTTAAAATAATTCAAGACAAAACTAATAATATTTTGACAAATAACAATAAACAATTTATTATAAATCAATTGCATAACGATCATATTAACAATTTAACTAAATTAACTAATAAAATATTAAATACAATTCAGAAGGAAAGTAATTTTAATAGTGAATTAACATTAAGTTTTCAATATAAATTAAAATTAATTAAAGAAGAATTAACTAATATCGCTCATGCAATTCACTGGGCTAAATCAGGTATTGTAAATTCATTAATTTTGTCTAGTTCAGAAATGAATTCTATTACTGATCTTGCTGATAAAGAATCATTGTCATACGCAACTCCTGAAGAATCTTTAGATTTCGCAAATGTCAAAATTATCACAAATAATACATGTTTGTTTTATATCGTTAATATTCCGTTAACAACACAAGAAACTTTTAATAAACTGTTAATTAAACCAGTAAAAAGAAATAATTCTGTAAATGAAATAAATTATAAATTTATATTGTCAAACAAAAAAATTATTTTTGGAATTTTAAAAGAATGTAAAACAATTAATGATCTATCAATTTGTAATAAAAATAATATTCTAAACATTAGTAATTCTAGTTGCATTCCAAAACTTCTAAAAAGTCTCACTTCAAGCTGTAACAAAATTAATAGTCATCATATTCCATCAATAGATGAAATATCTGATGGAATTATTTTATTAAATCAATTTATAGGAACTTTGAAATTTCAAGACACATCTTACAATCTCAGTGGAACTTATGTTGTTAAATATCACAATATGACAATTGAAATTAATGGTACTAAATTTATTTCGAGAGAAATCTCATCTATGAAGGCTCTTCCGCCAATAATGCAACCAACAGCATTTGAAAAGAAATATCGTGAATTGTTATCATTGGAAATTCTAAAAGAAATTCAAATAAACAACACAGAACAAATTGATTTATTTAACACTGAGAAAACTATTTATCAATCTATTAGTTACAGTTCACCAAATTTCGTAAGAACTCATTATCAACAACGAACACAGTTTCAGTTTCCTCAAAATAATTCAAATAATCAGAGACCTCCCCGAAACCAGAACCAATGGAAGTTGATAATTCAATAAATTCTCGTCAAGTCAACTACAAAAATAGACCAAAAATCCAAAACTTTAATAAAAGACCACCTTCACATCAAATTCAAAATCAAAACAAAACCCAAAGAATTTTTAATACAGAACAAAAAAATGAAAATAAAGAAATTCAAGAATATAATGAAAATATAACAAATTATGATGAAAATTTTAACCAAACTTTGATCGATTATATCGAACAAGAAAACCAACCCGAATGTGAAAAACTTAATTATTTAGATGACGTTAATTTTTTAGGGTAAAGCGCTCTTCACTACCATATTTTGAGCATAAAGTGAAGAGCGGACAAATATTCAATTTTTTAGTAGATACTGGATCCAACAAAAACTATATTCAATCTAAATTTATTCGAAATCCAATTCCTAATGAATCAAAATTTTATGCAAATTCTGTTGGTGGTAATATTGAAATTACGCACCACGCTTTTATAAATTTATTTGGATCAGAAACTTCAAAATTAAAATTTTACATTTTGCCTCATTTATCTTCTTTCGACGGTATCATAGGAAATGACAGTTTAAAAGAATTAGGTGCTACAATTTTTACTGATAGAAATTATATGACTATAAATTCTAAGACTATAATTCCTCTAAAACAACATGAATCTCAATTTGTAAATACTATTGATATTCGCATGTCTCATATGACAAACAAACAAAAACAAAAATTAACTAATTTGTTTAAAATTAACCCTAACTTATTCACTGACCCAAATGAAAAACTAACTTATACGTCTAGAGTAAAGGGAGAAATAAGAACTACAACAAATGATCCAATTTATTCAAAATCATACCCTTACCCAATGTGTCTAAAAGACGAAGTTCAAAAACAAATTAATAAACTACTTCAAGATGGTATAATTAGGCCATCTAAGTCACCTTATAATTCCCCAGTGTGGATAGTTCCAAAAAAACTTGATGCATCTGGAGAAAAAAAATATAGATTAGTTGTTGACTATCGTAAATTAAACACTGTTACGATCCCAGATAGGTACCCTATTCCAGAAATAAACGAAGTTCTGGCTAATTTAGGGAACAATAAATATTTTACAGTTCTTGATCTAAAAAGTGGTTTTCATCAGATTCCATTAAAGAAATCTGACATTGAGAAGACGGCTTTTTCAATAAATAATGGTAAATTCGAATTTACACGTTTACCATTTGGGTTAAAAAACGCGCCTTCAATATTTCAAAGAACTTTAGATGATATTTTGAAAAATCACATAGGAAAAATATGCTACGTTTACATTGATGATATCATAATCTTCGGTAAAGATGAAGATAGCCATTTCAAAAACCTCGAAACTTTTTTTAAAACTCTAGAGTTAGCCAATATTAAAATACAATTAGACAAACGTGAATTCTTACATTCACAAGTCGAATTTCTCGGTTTTGTAATTTCAAATGATGGAATCAAAGTAAATCCAAAAAAAGTGGAGGCAATTGTCAATTTGCCAATTCCTAAAACTTTAAAAGATCTTAGATCTTTTCTTGGAATGTCTAGTTATTATAGACGATTTATAAATGATTACGCCAAGCTAGCAAAACCTCTAACTTCGCTTTTAAGAGGGGAAGATGGACATGTGTCCAAAAATGTTTCAAAAAATAAAATTATTACTTTAGACGAAAATGCAGTCAACGCATTTAATAAAATTAAAAATTCACTAACTTCTCAAGAAATAATACTTTCATATCCCAATTTTGATAAAGAATTCGAACTTACAACCGATGCATCGAACTTCGCTATTGGTGCAGTTCTTTCTCAATCTGGCAGACCTATAATATTTATTTCCAGAACCGATGCATCGAACTTCGCTATTGGTGCAGTTCTTTCTCAATCTGGCAGACCTATAATATTTATATCGTTAATATTACGCCACAAATGAAAAAGAGATGTTGGCAATCATTTGGTCACTTAATTCATTACGAAATTTCCTTTACGGATCAAGAAAAGTAATAATTCTTACCGACCACCAACCTCTTACTTATGCACTTAGCAACAAAAACACAAATAGTAAAATGAAACGCTGGAAAGCAATTCTAGAAGAATATAACTATGAACTCAAATACAAACCAGGCAAAACAAATGTTGTAGCTGACGGCTTATCAAGATTACCAGTATTAATAAATTCAATGAGTAGTACTCATCATAGCAGTGATAGTTCACCGCAAAATTTAATTCCTTCAGTAGAAACTTCTATTAATGCTTTTAGAAACCAAATAGTTATAAAAATAGGCAATTCAAATTATAAATAGAGAAACCATTTTCGTCCTACACAAGACACATAATTTCACAAAACGATTATTCTGAATCTGATCTAATTTCTATTTTAAAAAAATATCTTAATCCACACATAATAAATGGATTAAAAACTGAAAACCGAATATTGGGAAAAATCCAAGAAATTTACCCAATTCATTTAAAAACTTATAAAATAAGATTTACTCGAAAGCAAGTTGAAGACGTAATAAATGATATCAACCAAGATGAAATAATATTGACCACTCACAAAAGAGCACATAGAAATTTACATGAAAATCGATTACAAATTCTCGAAAAATATTACTTTCCTGAGCAATAAAATCAAACATTTTATCAAACTTTGTACTGTGTGTAAAGAAAATAAATACGACAGACATCCTAATAATCAAGTTATTAATGTACCTCCAATTCCAACTTACCCTGGTCAAATAATTCATATTGATATCTTTTCTACAGAAAAACATTTAGTTCTCACAGCAATCGATAAATTTACGAAATTTGTTCAAACTAAAATTATTAAATCAAGAGCAATTGAAGATGTTAAAAAACCTCTTCGCGAATTATTATATTCCTTTAATATTCCAGAATCAATAGTAATCGATGAATTGAATTAAAATTAAAAATATTCAAATCTCCACCATATAAGAGTGAAGTTAACGGACAAATCGAACGTTTTCACTCTACTCTAATCGAAATTATGAGATGTCTAAAAACTGATGGTATTTCACGTAATTTCGAAGATTTATTAGAACGATCTGTTAACGAATACAATCATTCTGTTCATTCAACTACAGGGAAAAAACCCGTAGAATTATTTTATGGCAGAAGTCCCAACATATCTCCTGCAGAATTTGAAAAACTTAGATTGGAGAATATCGAAAAATTAAAACTAAAACAACAAAAGGATCTAAAAATCCACAATAAAAAGAGAAAACCAATTAAAAACTACACACCAGGACAAATAATCTACGTAAAACATAATAAACGATTAGGTTCAAAATTAACTTTTAGATTTAAAAAAGAAATAGTTAAGGAGAATAAAAATACTGTTGTTATAACTGAATCTGGAAAAACTATTCACAAAAGTCATATTAGGAATTGACCAAATTTATTTTCTGCTTCAGGTGTACTACCACCGGTTCAAATTTGTAATAACCATTAAATAACAATTGAAATATTTCTTATTATTATGCTCATTATTAACATTAATTTGTAATAAATAAACCTTATAAAAATTTAGTTCATCTTATATTTCAGATCATTGTTTCATATCACAATAAGTGAAGTGCAAATCTTGGATTATTCTAATTCTCAATTGATTGCTGTCGACGTAGGAAAAGCAAAAATACATGACGGAAATTTCAAATTAATACATGTAATCGAATTAGAAAAGTACCAAGAGTTCTCCAAAAAATTTAAAGAAATTCTTAAAAAAGGTATCACTGAAAGTAATCCTCTTTTTCCTTACCTGGAACATGAAAACGAACAAATCCAAAATCTATTAAAAAATCTAGAAATTCATAATCATAGATCTAAAAGGTCTTTAAATTTTATTGGTACTGCATGGAAATGGATTGCGGGTAGTCCAGACCATGAAGACTTTAAAATAATTCAAGACAAAACTAATAATATTTTGACAAATAACAATAAACAATTTATTATAAATCAATTGCATAACGATCATATTAACAATTTAACTAAATTAACTAATAAAATATTAAATACAATTCAGAAGGAAAGTAATTTTAATAGTGAATTAACATTAAGTTTTCAATATAAATTAAAATTAATTAAAGAAGAATTAACTAATATCGCTCATGCAATTCACTGGGCTAAATCAGGTATTGTAAATTCATTAATTTTGTCTAGTTCAGAAATGAATTCTATTACTGATCTTGCTGATAAAGAATCATTGCCATACGCAACTCCTGAAGAATCTTTAGATTTCGCAAATGTCAAAATTATCACAAATAATACATGTTTGTTTTATATCGTTAATATTCCGTTAACAACACAAGAAACTTTTAATAAACTGTTAATTAAACCAGTAAAAAGAAATAATTCTGTAAATGAAATAAATTATAAATTTATATTGTCAAACAAAAAAATTATTTTTGGAATTTTAAAAGAATATAAAACAATTAATGATCTATCAATTTGTAATAAAAATAATATTCTAAACATTAGTAATTCTAGTTGCATTCCAAAACTTCTAAAAAGTCTCACTTCAAGCTGTAACAAAATTAATAGTCATCATATTCCATCAATAGATGAAATATCTGATGGAATTATTTTATTAAATCAATTTATAGGAACTTTGAAATTTCAAGACACATCTTACAATCTCAGTGGAACTTATGTTGTTAAATATCACAATATGACAATTGAAATTAATGGTACTAAATTTATTTCGAGAGAAATCTCATCTATGAAGGCTCTTCCGCCAATAATGCAACCAACAGCATTTGAAAAGAAATATCGTGAATTGTTATCATTGGAAATTCTAAAAGAAATTCAAATAAACAACACAGAACAAATTGATTTATTTAACACTGAGAAAACTATTTATCAATCTATTAGTTACAGTTCAATTACAGTCATAATTTTAATTTTAATCATAATAGCAATTTGTAAAATCAAATCAAATAAAACAATTACTTTTAAAACAAAAGAAAAAATTTCCAAAATGGAAAATCTACCTATAGGCGATGATCAAAACAAACACGATTCAAAAGTACCAAAATCAATAAACAAATCCGAAGATTCATCAGCAATAATCTTCGAACTTCCACAATCAAACAAATGAAGACATTTGGATATAAAAGGGGAAGAGTTAACTATAACAAAAATTTTATTGCATAGTAACATCAAATTTATCAAATAACAAATAACCTTCAATGTTTCCTTGATAAATTTGAAGTTGCATAAATTCCTTCCCACAGAATAATTTTTGTTAAAATGTTCTCATGATTTTTTATGCCGACGTTGCAGCATGTGCAAGAATTATTATTACAATTAGAATTATTTTTTTTGTAATAAGAAGCTTTGTAATAGTATTTAAGTTTTATAATTTTTAGTCTAAAATCAGAACTCAATAAAAACGGAATTAAAATATAAAAATATTAGTTTAAGTTTTTATATCGCACAATAAAAATAATTAATTAAGATTCGCACAAGAAAATTGGTGTTTTTATTTAAATAAATTCGTTAATATAAAAACGATAAGTAATAAAAATATTAACTTACATATATTGTATGTAAAACTACTATTTACTGCCAATTTTTAAAAAAATTCCTCTAATTTTCAACTACAAAAATAAATTTTTAATATTTCATAATTGATACCTATAATCATCTAAAAAATTTAAATAAAAATACTCTTAAATTTTTTTCAAACAATTTTTTATTACAAAAAAATCACTTTTATATGGAATTGTTAAATAACAACCACTCAAATCTGATTGTTAAATACCAAGTGTCAAAAAAGAAATTTAACTACTTAACAATTATCTTAACAATTTCTGAATAGCGATTTTAACAAGCCGTGGTGAATTTTTATCAATATTGTGAATTTTTTCATACAAATTTTTGACATTGTGAATTTTTACAATATACAAACTTGTTAAATAACAATGACAGTTCATACTGAAGGAATTGTCATTTTCTTAACAATTTGTGAATAGCTATTTTCCATTTTGCTTGTTAAATAACGATTTAAGAGCTTAACAAGATAACAAGTCGGTTTGTGAATAAGGCTATTAATCAGTTTATATAATCAAAGGATTATTGAATAATTGGATATAAAAACCAGTTTTATTATTATAAAACTTTTTTCTTCGTTTATTACCTTACAACGAATTAAGTAAAAGCTTGAACGATGGGTTATATTAAATATAAATGAATTTTAGTAAAAAATTCTCAGAACAATATTTTAAACTTAGGTTCTTAAGGCCGGCGCAGAATTGGGGCTTTAATCGATAGCGTTCACTTAAAAAAGTTTCATCATATGGAAATCAATTAACACTAGCAGTTAACGCTAGCCGAAAAAAACGCCAGCATTGGCTTTCAACAAGTTGAAAAATGAACGCCAGCGCTAGACTATATTAATATTGGAGAAAAATCAATTTTTTTAGGAAAAAACTTGGCAAAATACAAAATATGTACATGATTACATGCGCCTGCCCAGGTTACTGCCTCAACCATTTTCGTAGAAGAGAGGTAAGTGCAGCAGAGGTAAAAAAAGTTCAAAAAATTTAGAAATTTTTTCTGTTGCCCCGTTCCTCTCCATTTGTTTCAAGTTTCCATAATTCCTTTTTTGTCAATTATTATTTTCAAACTGCCGGACGAGTAACATCTCCGGAAGAAAATATTTTTAATTGACCATAATTTTCAAACTGCCGAACGAGCAACATCTCCGGAAGAAAATATAAATAAATTAGTAATTGTGGAAAATATAAACATTATTTTTATTAGTGAAATATTTTCTAGTATTTCTAATTATTATTTTTTTACAAATGATTTTAAAAGCAGATAATTATTATATCTTTTTCTAAAAAAAAACTATAAATATAATACTAAAAGTTGAAACTTTTTTAATTTTACTTATATTTATATAAAGATAAAAAAAAGATTTCAAAATTATTATCGTAATACTTTATTTATTGGACTTTATTTGTTTGGCCTTAATTTCCTTTTTCATTTTTGTTATACAAAGAAAAAGAAAATATTATAGAAAGATGGAAAATAGTAAAAAAAATTACCTTTCTAACTTTGTTTAAAATGAATTAATCCTTCTTTCTTCTTTTAAATGTTGAACTATGAAGTATAATCTTATTTTTCTATATCGTAATTTCAAAACTTTAATTGAGTCATATATAGAAAACTAATTTATAACTATGTATAATAAAATAAAATTTGAATAATATAATAAAAATGTAATAATTGATAATAAAAATAGAGAAATATTTATATAAAAACAAATAAAATAGATTTCATATCTAATAGAGATTTCATAGATTTTATAATCGTAATGATAAATCAAAACTAATAATTTTCAGGTTTTGTATTTTCGGAATATAAAAAAAAATCAGGATAAATATATATATCTCTCTGTCCTTAATTTTTTAAAATCTGTCTCTATATTATTATAGGTACATATAATAATATAGACAATAAATATGTATAATAAATATGTATATAAAATATTATATAAATATTTATATAATAAATTTTGTATGTTTCACGGAAAAATTATAGAGACAGATGAATATTAATATTAATATTAATACTGAATATTAATTAAATATATAATTAAAGAGGAGGAATTAAGAAACCTCTATTAATTTTGTGATATGTTTTTATAAAACAAATATTAAAATAATATTAAATTAAATTATATTTAATATTTTTTTATATTGAAAACAGTGATGGATACGTCGATCGCATTATTCGAGGAACCACAAATTCGGCAAGCATAGCTGAAAGTTATACTTGTAGTCAAGTATAATATTTTACATTTTAATTGATTTTAGATAAGTTATACCATGTATAATATACATAGAAACAAATATATTATATTTATTATACATAGTATTAATTATCTAAACTCAATTAAAATGTAAAATATTATACTTGACTCTACAATGAAATTAATTCAAATTCATGATTAGTTAAATATTTGTATTTACGAATATGTAGTAAAACTTTTGGAAGAATTTAATAAATTTATTAATACTTGTAACTCTACGATTATGCGCTTCGTGGCTCATTAAGAGTTACAAGTTACAACGCTAGCATTCAAAATCAAAATGATTTTTTTCAATTTACGAATGTCAAACTTAACATATTTCAATACCAAAATGTACGATCTTTTCTCTAAAATTCAGTTTCGGACATTTTGAAATTGTTGTATTTTAAATGAAAAAATTGGGTGAGGAAGGAGCGTCTACTCACAAAAAGTTTATCAAGTCGCTCCTAGGCAGGCGCATGTAATCATGTACTATAAAAGTTAAAGTTAACGCTATCGATTAAAGCCCCAATTCTGCGCCGGCCTTTAGGATATCAGCAGAAGTACCCAGCAAACATGTCTTCAATGACATCCCAACAAAAATTCTGTCTTGCATGACCGACCCAAGACATGTCACTAGTATGTCTTGGGTAATTTAAAATGTGTTAGAAAGAAAGAGATAGGTATACAATATTTTTCGAAATAAAATATTTCATTATATGCGATGGTAAGGCCTCTAGTGACTATTACAAAAACTAAAAAAAAATTCTATTTTTTGTATATCTTTTTTATTCAGTGTCAGACAGTAATGTATTGTATTTGTCTTGCGGAAAAAAAATTGTGAATTTCTTTAATTACATTTTTTTCAGTCATATTTTGACTTATAATTATTGTTAAAAGTTTTTATTGATTAGTTTGAAATGTATTTTATTAGTTTTTAAATAAAAAATAGTGATTTTCATATATAATATGATTTTTTTTTTCACAAGGACAAACATAATACACGTCTTGCCAGACAAACCCAAGACACGTCATGCAAGACAGACCCAAGACATGTCATGCAAGACACACCCAAGACATGTCATGCAAGACAAACCCAAGACATGTCATGCATGACGACTTGTGACATTTGTATGGCGATGTCAGCAGTCTGTCTTGGGTCTGTCTTAAAGACATGTCTTGGGTGATTCATGGGTATGTCATCGAAGACATGTTTGCTGGGATACCCATGAATCACCCAAGACATGTCTTTAAGACAGACCCAAGACAGACTGCTGACATCGCCATACAAATGTCACAAGTCGTCATGCATGACATGTCTTGGGTTTGTCTTGCATGACATGTCTTGGGTGTGTCTTGCATGACATGTCTTGGGTCTGTCTTGCATGACGTGTCTTGGGTTTGTCTGTCAAGACGTGTATTATGTTTGTCCTTGTGAAAAAAAAAATCATATTATATATGAAAATCACTATTTTTTATTTAAAAACTAATAAAATACATTTCAAACTAATCAATAAAAACTTTTAACAATAATTATAAGTCAAAATATGACTGAAAAAACTGTAATTAAAGAAATTCACAATTTTTTTTCCGCAAGACAAATACAATACATTACTGTCTGAGTCTGACACTGAATAAAAAAGATATACAAAAAATAGAATTTTTTTTTAGTTTTTGTAATAGTCACCAGAGGCCTTACCATCGCATATAATGAAATATTTTATTTCGAAAAATATTGTATACCTATCTCTTTCTTTCTAACACATTTTAAATTACCCAAGACATACTAGTGACATGTCTTGGGTCGGTCATGCAAGACAGAATTTTTGTTGGGTATATACTAGACTAGTATAATTAATTTTGCCCCTACAATCTGTTTCTGATTTTTCCAAGCTTGTGTCAAAATCTCCTTGTAACAGCTATTTTGCATAGTAACAGCAGTTTTGCATAATAGTTCTAATTTAAGAGCTTTCTATCAATGCCTTTGCTTTCAATAATTATAATTTTCTACATACAGTACAGAACTGCAGTTAGAATAATTATTCCGTGCGGCAACTTATATATTAATGGATAATGGAGTTTCCTTGTCAGCCTCAACTGGAGCTCAATCCGGATTAAGGTATTGAATCAGGGTTTGATTTGAAATGGGGTGGAAATGGGTCGAATAAATGATCGTTCCACTTCCATTTCAACTCAGTCCCAACTTCCCAACTCAACTCGGTACATGGAATGGAAACAAGGCATATGTATGTATACCTTGTTTCAATCACTATCACTACCCAAAAAACAATTTATAACCTGAGTTAAAAAATAACCATACCAAAAAGTCATAATCTAGTTATTAAATAACCGATAATTTAATTACGTTTACATAACGATTTAAATTAACTATTAAGTTATATATTTACTTTTCGGTTTTATTTAAACCTCACTTAAACTTTGGGTTTTTTATGGTTATTTATTAACTTAATTAAAACGTTTATTTTTAACCCTCTTTTTTAGGAACATTGCAAGGTTATATTATAACCTTTTTCAAACCTGTATGCAACTTTTGGGTTATATTTAAGTTATAATATAACTTTCTTATAATTCTCGTTAACCCATCAGTTTCCTTTAAGTTATATTATAACCTTATTCAAACCTTTATGCAACTTTTGGGTTATATTTAAGTTATAATATAACTTTCTTATAATTCTCGTTAATCCAGAAAGTTATATTATATAATATAACTTTCTTATAATTCTCGTTAATTGGGTTATATTTAAGTTATAATATAACTTTCTTATAATTCTCGTTAGGGTTTTTATAAGCTATAGAGTAACTTTTCTATAACTTATGACGACCATTTTATTCATTGTGTTGTTGAATTTTAAGTGAAATATACATAAATAACAAGGTATGAAATCAATTATTAAAAATAAAATAATTAGTAGATCTACTTATAAAAGAAGAGTTAATAATATATTAAAAACAATGAGGGAAAATCGTAATAAAAAAATAAATAATAAAAGTAATATAAGTGAACAAGAAATAACAAAACAAAGTGACAATGTTTTAAAAAATTTAATTGAACCTAGTTGTAGTTATGCTATAACTAGCATAAATATAGACTATGATTCTGCTGATAATGAATATTCATCATCAACAGATATCAACGAAGAGCTGGATTTAAGTTTGTCTCTGAAACAATGGGCCATTAAAAATAATATTCCACATACGAGCTTGAGAGAGTTATTAAAAATTTTACATCCATTTCATTCGTTTCTTCCTGAAGATCCTCTACTATTTTAGGTATAAATATGTAATTAAATATAATTGATGTTGCACCTGGCAAGTATTGGCATTTTGGATTGCTCCGTGCACTTAATTTAATTGTTCAAAAATCAGAAAACTGTCCTTCTGAAATTTATCTCGATTTTAATATAGATGGTGTACGCATAAGCAAGAGTTCGAAAGGGCAATTTTGGCCGATATTGTGCTGCCCACATTGGATTAATATTTCACCATTTATTGTCGGAGTTTACTACGGTACATCAAAACCACTGTGAGCTCCCGAGTTTCTAAATTTATTTATCCAGGAAGCATCTGGTTATTTATAAAAATTCTCAAAAAATATCCTGTAAAATAAGAAATTTTATATGTGATGCGCCTGCTAGAGCATTTTTAAAAGGTATATAGGGGCGGATATTTCGCTTGTGAGCGTTGCAATGTTGAAGGCGATTATAACCACTCAACCCATCAAATGTGTTTTCCAAGTTTGTCGAAATCAGAAAGAACAGATAATTCATTTCGTGCAAGGATTCATGAAGAGCATCATATCAATCAATCTGCTTTAGAAGCTCTACCAATTGATATGATCATAAATTTTCCACTTGATTACATGCACTTAATATGCCTAGGCGTTATGAAAAAACTATTACTTATCTGGATAAAAAATAGATCACTTAAAACAAAACTATCTGCGCAAAATATTGAAAAAATATCTTTTGGTTTATTATCGATACGAAAATTTACTCCATGTGAGTTCAATAGAGTGGCACGAGGACTTGACGTTATAAGTTTTTGTAAAGCCACTGAATTCCGCACTTTTTTGTTATACTTAGGACCGGTTTTGCTTAAAAATTTAATTGATGCTGAAATATACAATAATTTTTTGCAGCTACATTGTGCTGTATCAATATGTATGAATAAAGATAATTTAAAATTTCATAGAATTGCTGAGAATCTCTTCAAACTATTCATACAAATTTTTTTCAAAACTATACGGTCGTGAAAATATTAGTTATAATATTCATAACTTATACCATATTGTTGAAGATGTTAAATTTCATGGTCCTTTAGATGAAACTAGTGCTTTTAAATATGAAAATCGTCTTCAATATTTAAAGCGTCGAGTACGTTCTGGCAACAGGCCTCTAGAGCAAATCGCCAACAGAATTTCACTTAACTCACTTAAGAACTCACTTGCTATACTAGATAATAAAAACAAAAATTTTCATTTTAATAAAATAGATAATAAAACGGAGTGCCATTTAAATAACTGCAATGGAATTTATCGTGAAATAAAATTTAAAAATTTTACATTAAAATCAACTTCTGCAGATAGGTATTTACTAACGAAGTCAAAAGATATAGTTAGAATGATTTTTGCAACATACTATAACAATTGTCCTGTTATTTATGGATCCAGTTTTTCACAGAAACTAAATTTTTACGAACAGCCCTTTAAATCAAGCTTTTTAAACATATATAAATCAAACAATATTGAAAATTTACCAACTTTTTGGAATATTAATGATATTGCTTATAAATTGTTTAAAGTGCAAATTAGTAATAATGAATTTGTTTTCTTTCCATTAGTTCATTCATCCTTCGAAATTTAAATATAAAACACAAACATGTTTTGCATAGTAGAGACAGTGGAAAATGGGTTAAAACTCATTAGTGCAGTACCAAAAAATTGGGTGACTGACAATATATTATCGTGGCCGTTAAAGAGGAGCGAATGGCAGAATGGTCGCAAAAATTGTATTTCACCCGAAAATAATTGGACACAATTACCATGCAGAATATTAGTAGATAACATTGGCAAGCAATTTTTTTGAAACCCTTATTTTAATAAAATCTATAACAAAATGGAAGTTAAAACTATTTATGTGGGAAAATTATTAAAAATTCTTTATATATGAAAAAAAATAAAAATACATAAAAAGTTAAAAAAATTAGAAATACATATGTTGCACATAATAAAAATACATATGTATTTTTATTTTTTTCTATTTTTTTCTACAATGAAATTAATTAGTTTTTATAAGCTTGATATTTTTTATATTTTATAAACGAGTGGAAAACAGCAGTTGAACAAGAGAGTTCCGATAAATATCAGTATTTATCCTCATCTACTTCCGAAGAATTCGATGGGATTCCTATAAACCAAAGCGCACAATTAAAAAATATGGATTTTAATCAACTAATGTCTCAAATTTTAGACGGTAAATATAATTAATATAATCATATCAAATCAAACTCATATGATATAAATACAGTAGGTTCATCTGATATAAATACAGTGCCTATACAACAAAACGTTAGTGAGTTCGAATCAACAGCCAATACGAGAAATATTCCAATAATTGATATTCAGGAAACGTCGTTTCAACAAAAAGGTATAAACGTATTAACAAAATTTACTCAATATATTCTTGAATTTCTTCTTTCAGTATTAAAACAGATTCAAGAGATGCGTGCTGATTTTCAAAATTTCAAAAATGATTTCACTATACATGTTGCAACAACTAATGCAACATTAAATATCATTGTTGATATGCTTTCCAAAAAAAGTACTATTAGTGATGATGTTCAGATTGAGCCAGATATTACAATAGATTTTCCTTTAAAATCAAAGGAAAATTTAGAAGATATGGAAAGAAAGCTATGTGCTACACAAGCATTAAAATATAATTTGGTAACTACAATTTTTTTTACTTGCATTATAATACGGATCATTTCTAAATATATGTTCGATTTTTCTTTGGGTGGTACTACCACCAAACACAATTTTAGTGGATTTAAAGAGACATTAGATTGTATTATCAGGGCTGTAAGACAACGCCATAAAGAGTTTTCTGCTTTGAAGCAGCTAAGTTTTATAAGGATTATATAAAATTTTAAAAATTTCGACTGCCGAGGTAAAAAAGTTATACATAAATCTATAATTATTATATATAATTTTTATTTATATATTTAGTGCAAATGTAACGACACCAAAAACTGCTACTAGAACAACTACTACTACTACAATGGCTGCTAGTATACCAATGACATTTTCCACAACAACACCTGCTTCTACTCCTGTAAACAATAATTAAAAAACATTACACATATATACTTATTTAAAAAAATAAGTATATATATTATATACATATTAATAATTGTTCTGTTAATACATAATAGATAATATACGTATTATTAAACATATTGTAAATTACAAAATTATTGGAAATTACAATACTAATTACGAAATATATTCAATAACATATATTATATATGTTTTTGAATATATTTTGTAATAAATGTATTAATATTGAGTTTTGAATATATTTTGTAATAAATGTATTAATGTTCTTATCAAATATATTATTAATTATATAATTAAATATATTAGATATATATACTAATATATTTAATTATATAATTAATAATATATTTGATAATAACATTATCTTTTTAACTTTAACTTTTTTTAATATGTTTCCATGTGAACTCGAGTTAGCGTGCATGGAAACAGCCCCAGCACAGCAGCCAGAAACTGTGACCACATTTTTTTGTAGAATTTTTGTGACATTTTTGTGCACAATTTTGTGAATATTTTTTTTCACAACGAAATGTGACAAAAATGTGACAAAGAATTCACAAATATTTTTCGACATTTTTTAGTGGAATTTTTGTGACATTTTTGTGCACAATTTTGTGAATTTTTTTTTTTGTCACAACGAAATGTGAAAGAATTCACAAATATTTTTTGACATTTTTTTGTGAAATTACTGTGAATCTTTAGTCACATAATTTTTTTAAAATTTCAAATGATCGTTATTGATATAATATTATGACGCATAAGATTTTGTTCTAGAATAAAATCAATGTTATTCCTTTGTGATAATAAAAAAAAAAAGATTTGTGCTGAAACTTTTAAAGGTATTTTTTAAAATTATTTTGAATTTGTAGCAATAAGAAAAATTAAATTTTACATTATTTATTATCTATTTTATTGTATTTTTTTGTAGATGAGCTCCGATATCATCAAATAAATATTCTACAAACTATGAAATCAGTCGAAGAAGGTATTGATGAAAGTAATAGAAGAAAATAAGAGGCCTGAAAATGCTTTATATAATGTTTTTGAAATACATAAGTATACTTTATACTCTTTATAGTATTGGATTGATATTGAAAATAAGAAATAAACAAATCCTTAAAAACGTTTTTTAATTACTTAATTGACTATAATAATTTGAAAAATTTGTACACAAAACTGTCACAAATTCGTCCAAATAAATGTCACAAATTTGTTCACAAAACTGTGACAAATTGGTTCACAAAAATGTCAAAATTTTGTTCACAAATCTGTGACAATTTCTTCCACAAAAATGTCACACTTTTTCTGACCAAAATGTCATAAAAATGTCGCAATTCGGGTAAACCAGTCACAATTTTTCACTGTATTGTGACAATTTTTTGTCGACAAATCACATTTTTTTGTGACATTTTTGTCACAATTATTTCACATTTGGTTGCTGGGGAGGGGTTGCGTTGTAGTTGAGTTGCAATGGAACAAATGTATATGTTTCCATGTGGAGTTGAACTCGAGTTAGTTAGCGCGCATGATACAAATATTTAAGATATGTTAATGCGCATATATACCAACTTCATTCTTATATAGATATAGCTATTGTGAAGTGTGTTCTTATATAGATATAGATACTGTAACTTCATTCTTATATTGAAATATAGATATTGTGACGACATGCGCAGAACAGTGTCTAAATGAAACGCAGGAATGCCATATCTTATATATTTGAATCATGGTTAGCGCGCATGGAAGATGGAAACAGGGGTTGAGCTTGAGTTGTAGTTGAGTTGGAATGGAACGAATAATGGATGGTTCCATTTCAACCCCATTTCAACTCAACTCGGTACATGGAAACAAGGTAAATATATAAATATTACCTGGTTTCCATGTACCGAGTTGAATTGGAGTTGAGTTGAAATGGGGTTGAAATGGGACCATAAATTATTCGTTCCATTCCAACTCAACTCCAACTCAACCCCTGTTTCCATGCACGCTAACTCGAGTTCAACTTACATATATACATTAATCCATTTATTATATTATATATATATTATATTTTATACATATATGTTTGCATATATAATTTTTAGCATAACATTATGATCAGGCGAACTGTTGTGATTTCTCCGATCCTTATGTTATTAAAACCTTATACGTCTCGTTTGTCCGTTCCGTACTGGAATATGCATCAGTTATATGGTGTCCCTATTACAGTACCCATATTTACCGTATTGAGGCCATTCAGAAAAAAATTATCAAATTTGCGTTGCGGGGTTTCTCTTGGTCAGACGTTAGTCGTTTGCCTTCATATGAATCAAGGCTAAGGTTAATCAATCTTCATCCGTTATCTGTGCGTCGGTCAATATCGAAAGTTATGTTCGTCTACAAATTGCTAATTACATCAGAGATTGACTCTCTGGTTCGTTGGGTCTCTTTAATATCAATGCTCAATGCACAAGAGTTCGAAATGTACGTTTTTTCAATGTTCCTTTAATCATTATTTGTTCCTTTAATCATTATCCAACTACAATTTGTTATCAGGTGTTAATAGTTTAATGTCTGAATCTAAAAAATATTTTAGTTATATTGATTTTAGTCTGTCTGCGTCTGTACTTAAAATCAAATTGTTGTATCGCGCGCAGTCATAGTTGTATATCGTAATTGGTTGTTTTTGCATTTAAATTCTAATGAGAAATGCGAAAAAATTCTTTTTTTTTAATAACTTTTTAGCTAATTTTTCTTAATAATAATGATTAAATATTAAATTTGATATTTTTCAAGTTTATGATCATATAACTTACATATACATTAATCTACGAATAAGAATATATGGAAGGAGTATAAATGTTCCCTCTCTTTTTAACACATTAACATTTCAATTTATTAAAAAATTGTTTATGAATAAAAATTGAAGCCAGCCTGGATATAGTAGTCTCTTTCTTTTCACCACCGAACTGTCAAATTAATAATATGAAAAATATTATAACAGCTGATTTTAGATATACAGGGCTGGCTTATTTTTTCAATTTTAAGAGTCTCAATATAAATTAAAAATATTAACTAGGTAACAAAATTACTCTATTTTACTTTCAATTTGTATAATTATCATTGTGCGAACTAAAATATTCCTTAGGATGATCTTTACATGTATTTTTCAAAAAAAAAAAATTTTCTCTCCTTAAAAATTGCTGCCCGAATTAAAAAAAACCTAGTCCGGCTCTTATTTGCTATTTATTAATTTTGACAGTTCGGTGGTGAAAAGAAAGAGACTCTTATATCCAGGCTGGTTTCTTTTTTTATTACTTATGCTCCTTCCATATATTTCTTATTCGTAGACATTAATAGTATAAAAAAGTGTTCATACTTTGTTGACGAAATAAATAAATAAAGTGCCAGTCACAATGAACGTGTCGTTCGAATCGAAAATTTCAAATTTTGACAGCACAATATATTTTATATGGTATGCCGGATTGCAAGTCACAATGAACGTGTCGAAACGAATTCATTCGAAAAGAGTTAAAAATATTTTAAATTTGCCAGATGGGTCGAATGACATAACCTATAAATTATACATTTGAAATTTAAATTGTTTGAATTATTATGGGGGAGTTTATTGAAAATGTTAAGAAGCATCCAGTATTGTATAATAAATGCAGAAAATATTTATTTTAATACATAAAATAGAGATTAAACATATTTTTTTATATAAACGGAACGAATATATTGTGACTGTGGGTGACTGCCACTTACATTGTGGGTGACTGCCACTTAAATAAAAATTTTTACAGTATTTTCTATTATTTATTTTATACTATAAATAAACTATAAGTATACTCTTACCACAGATAATAAATATACAGATGTAGGCCGCCCGTACAAAAATTTGGTGCTAATTCTTTTTATTAACCGACAGCTATAAACCGACAAAAAGGTCTTCCTTACCCGACAAAAAGCTTTTGTCTTAACCGACAAGTATCTTGCTTAAGCATTTGAGTATTAACCGACGGCCATACAGGAATATTTAAGAAAAAGCTTTTTTCGTTAGTCAAAATTATATTACTCATATAATATAATATATAGCAAAAAAAATAATACGAAGGAAATGTTACAAAAAACACGGCTATTTATATGAGTAATATAATTTTGACTAAAAAAAAAGCTAAGTATGGCTAAAATATTACTGTGTGTGTATGTGTGTCCGTCGGTTAAGACTCAAAGCCAATTTAGAATATTGTCGGTTAATAAAAAAGCTTTTGTCTGTTAATAAAAATAGCTTTTTTTTTGTTAAAAATCGTTTCTATACATCACTTTTTCCCATATACGTGCTACCATTGTTTATATATCTTATAGTTGTCCAATCAAGGCATTTTTTGAGTTGTTGCGCCGAGATTAGAAAATTATAGAGGGAGCACCATCGATTAGTAATGGGTTGAAAACTCTGCTATCGATATCACACATGTCCTTCCAAAAGAGCTTTAAAACATTTACTCTGTAAATCAATATAAAAAAAAATTTTGAATTTAAAATTTTTTTTTTCTTTTATCATCACTTAAATAATATATTATTTTTACATATTTGGAAAGGTTATTAATATATCTATACAAAAGTAGAAGGTAGTATATTGTTTCATTTCATATTTTATTAGTTATTAACGATAAATTAAACACACCTTTCCAAATATCCATATAAAATTTTAAATTTACGAAAGCTTTTCTTTTTTTTCGCATTGAAAAAAGAAGCCTAATATATTTTTTGATTTGTTTTCGCATAAGTTTGTTTGTATTGTGTAATAAATAGTTTTGGTGGTATTCGTTCATTTGAAAAACTATTTCTTTTGGAAAAAATTGAAAATTAGAATTATTTGTGAATAAAGCACAGCAAAGAATGTGAGCGCTAATTTTTTGGGGATTTTGATAATATCGATTAAAAAAAATTTTTTTTTTCTGGAATAAATTAGAAATTTTTCAACACAAACACATTATTAAAAATATTTTAATCTTTTCTAAATTAAAATAATAAATTTTCAAATTAAATTCAACTTTTTTCAATTTAATTTCAATGTACTATATATTAATTGATTTTGGGTTTTTTTTTCTATAATTATAGAATATTAAATGTTGATCAAAACTAATAGATGAATAAAATATTTTTAAAAATGTTCTTTGTGTTGAAAGACTTCTAATTTAGTCTGAAAAAAATAATCCATACATTTTTTAATTGATATTACCAGATAACCCAAAAGACTGTACTATTTCTCAATATATAAGAAACTATATAAATTGAAAATTAGAATTTATTTATGAATTATGCTGGGTTTTAATGATAAAAATCTGCCGCTTGTGCAGGAAAATCTGACCGAAAGGTTTTATTTCTTATGGAAATTTAATATGTGCGACAAGAACAACAAATTCTCATTTGCAAGGGATATTTTTCTTTTACCAGGGATAATTTTTTTGCAAGGGATAATTTTCATTTTGCAATAGATAATTTTTGATATTTTTTAAAAACCATAGATAATCCTTCTTATATGGTATCACAGTTTTGTTGAAATTTGACTTTTTAGTATTGCCATTAAAAATTTTTATCGTTTACATTTTTTATGTTAATTATATTTTGAACTAAATTTATATATAAAATGTAAAAAATGGAAATGTTAATAATTTAAAAAAAAATTAATTAACTTTGTTTATGCCGGTTTTTTTCATGTACAAGGATGTTAATAATTAATTTTGGACTGTACCATTAAAATTATTATTTCCAATTATTATAATGAGTTTATATTTAGTAATTTCGTATTTTAAAATATTATTAACGATTGGTATTGAAATTATTTCCAGGTTTTTGCAAAAAATATAATACGTATATTTTTTAAAACTTTAATTGATTGAATGAAATTGACACAAATACATCACAATAATATATTAATCAATAAATTTTAATAATAATAATCACCGAACTATAAACGTTCGTTGATAATAATAAAAATTAAATTTTTATATTATTATTATTATTAATATATTAAATTATTTAATAGAGTAAATTACTTAACATTTTTTAAATTACAACAAATTCAATTTTAAATATATTTATTAATATATATATTATTCAGAAAAGTGTGATAATTATATCAGAAAAAATTCAAATATTTATATAGGAGATTCAATATAAATTTTTTACAATTGATTTTAAATTATACAATTTGCAATTAATATTTAATTGCTGATTTTAAATATAATAGTTGAAATGATTTATTATTTTTTTAAATAAAATTCTACTGCCATTCAACAGTGCCATCTGTGATCTGTACGGAGATAATCAGCCATTTTATATTCCCTTGTTAAAAAAAAATTCCCTTCTGCAGCGATCTACTTTTTTCTCATATAAAAATATAATATACTATCTCGTTCTATGTTTCCTGCACAAGCGGCAAATTTTTATCATTAAAACCCAGCATTAGAATATTTTCAAATGTACGAATACCACCAAAACTTTTTATTAAAATTATACAATACAATCATGCGAATTCCACCCAAAAAACTATATAAACCCCAGCAAACAAAAGCGAAGTAGTTACTAACCCAAATAAACATTTTGCGTGCTTGCATATAACTCTATGAGTAATACGTAAAAAAATTCATATATATATAGACTACGAATAAGAAATATATGGAAGTGGCATAAATGTTCCCTCTCTTTTTAACACATTAAAATTTTAATATATTGAAAAATTGTTTATGAAGCCACGATTTTGGTAGTTTTCTTTCCTTTTGCTCGCCGAAGTGTCAAATTAATAATATGAAAAATATTATAACAGCTGATTTTAGATTTACAGGGCTGGCTTATTTTTTTAAGTTTAAGAGTCTCAATATAAATTAACAATATTAACTAGCTAAACAAATTACTCTATTTTACTTTCTATTTGTATAATTATCGTTGCGCGACCTAAAATATTCCTTAAGATGATCTTTACTTGTATTTTTCAAAAAAAAAAAAATTATCTCCTTAAAAATTGATGCCCGAATTAAAAAAAAACCTAATCCGCCCCTAATTTCTCATTTTTATATTTTGACAATTCGGCTAGCAAAAAAAGAGACAACTATACCCGGCGTGGCTTCAAATTTTTATATTTATGCCCTATCCATATATCTTCTATATCGTTGTATATAGAGAGACCCGCCATAGTAAACTAGTGAATTTTTGCCCAAGTCTCTATCTTTTTTCACTGGAAGAAAAGTACTTTTCCGGCGTACTATTGTAGTACTTGTAGAAGTAGTTCTACGTTTGCTGGGACTATAGTGTTGGGTGGTACTTATGCGAAAACAAAGCAAAAAATATATTAATATAAAATAAATATAACAAACTTATGCGAAAATAAAGCAAAAAATATATTACTTTTCTTTTTTAAATGCGAAAAAAAAGAAAAGCTTTCGTAAATTTAAAATTTTATATGGATATTTGGAAAGGTGTGTTTAATTTATCGTTAATAACTAATAAAATATGAAATGAAACAATATACTACCTTCTACTTTTGTATAGATAAATTAATAACCTTTTCAAATATGTAAAAATAATATATTATTTAAGTGATGATAAAAGAAAAAACAATTTTAAATTCAACAATTTTTTTTATATTGATTTACAGAGTAAATGTTCTAAAGCTCTTTTGGAAGGACATGTGTGATATCGATAGCAGAGTTTTCAACACAATACTAATCGATGGTGCTCCCTCTATAATTTTCTAATCTCGGCGCAACAACTCAAAAAATGCCTTGATTGGACAACTATAAGTGGCTGTTTATATGCGCCTGCCCAGGCGACTGCCTCAACCATTTTCGTAGAAGAGAGGTAAGTGCGGGCAGAGGTAAAAAAAGTTCAAAAAATTTAGAAATTTTTTCTGTTGCCCTGTTCCTCTCCATTTGTTTCAAGTTTCCATAATTCCTTTTTTGTCAAAAATTTATTATTATTTTCAAACTGCCGGACGAGTAACATCTCCGGAAGAAAATATTTTTAATTGACCATAATTTTCAAACTGCCGAACGAGCAACATCTCCGGAAGAAAATATAAATAAATTAGTAATTGTGGAAAATATAAACAGTATTTTTATTAGTGAAATATTTTCTATTATTTCTAATTATTATTTTTTTACAAATGATTTTAAAAGCAGATAATTATTATATCTTTTTCTAAAAAAAATTATATTTTTATATTTATATAAAGATAAAAGAAGGATTTCAAAATTATTATCGTAATACTTATATATTTATTGGACTTTATTTGTTTGGCCTTAATTTCCTTTTTCATTTTTGTTATACAAAGAAAAAGAAAATATTATAGAAAGATGGAAAATAGTAAAAAAATTGACCTTTCTAACTTTGTTTAAAATGAATTAATCCTTCTTTCTTCTTTTAAATGTTGAACTATGAAGTATAATCTTATCTTTCTACATCGTAATTTCAAAACTTTAAATGAGTCATATATAGAAAACTAATTTATAACTATGTATAATAAAATAAAATTTGAATAATATAATAAAAATAAATATTAATATTAATATTAATACTGAATATTAATGAAATATATAATTAAAGAGGAGGAATTGAGAAACAGAGGAGGAATTAAGAATTTTGTGATATGTTTTTATAAAACAAATATTAAAATAATATTAAATTAAATTATATTTAATATTTTTTTATATTGAAAACAGTGATGGATACGTCGATCGCATTATTCGAGGAACCACAAATTTGGCAAGCATTATAGCTGAAGTTATACTTGTAGTCAAGTATAATATTTTACATTTTAATTGATTTTAGATAATTTATACCATGTATAATATACATAGAAACAAATATATTATATTTATTATACATAGTATTAATTATCTAAACTCAATTAAAATGTAAAATATTATACTTGACTCTACAATGAAATTAATTCAAATTCATGATTAGTTAAATATTTGTATTTACGAATATGTAGTAAAACTTTTGGTAGAATTTAATAAATTTATTAATACTTGTAACTCTACGATTATGCGCTTCGTGGCTCATTAAGAGTTAAGTGCCAGTCACAGTGATTTCGATTCGAACGGCACGTTCGAATCGAAAAGAACCGTTCGTTTCGAAAAGAAATTATAGTCACAATGTATTCGTTCCGTTTATATAAAAAAAATATGTTTAATCTCTATTTTATGTATTAAAATAAATATTTTCTGCATTTATTATACAATACTGGATGCTTCTTAACATTTTCAATAAACTCCCCCATAATAATTCAAAAAATTTAAATTTCAAATGTATAAATTATAGGTTATGTCATTCGACCCATCCGGCAAAGTTAAAATATTTTTAACTCTTTTCGAATGAATTCGTTTCGACACGTTCATTGTGACTTGCAATCCGGCATACCATATAAAATATATTGTGCTGTCAAAATTTGAAATTTTCGATTCGAACGTGCCGTTCGAATCGAAATCACTGTGACTGGCACTTTACAAGTTACAACGCTAGCATTCAAAATCAAAGTGATTTTTTTCAATTTACGAATGTCAAACTTAACATATTTCAATACCAAAATGTTCCTCTATAAACTCCCCAGGTCCCTTTAAGAAAAGCGAACCGTAAACGAACCGCCGGCGAAGTCTTTTCTTTTAAAAAAGCATTTATTTCATATAAAAAATATAATTTTTGACAATAAATAATTATTTCACCACTGATTTAATTTTTTTAAATTTTATTACTTAATTTAGTATATAAAACACAAAATTACTTATTAATATTTATGTTATTTATATTTAACAAAATACTATTATAATTTCGTATTCTATTGGCAGGGAACTAGGTTAAAGTGCGGAACTAGTTCCCAATTTTCCCCTTTTTTTACGTCAAAATGTGACCCTAGCATGTATTATTGGGAATTTGACATTTCAAAAAGTGTAAATCCAGTTCCTTATTCCGCCATCTTTTTGAACTCATTTTTTTTTCAGTTCATTTTTCCCCTTCAGTTCTTTCCACTACATAAGCAATTTTATTTATGTCACTTTTTTGAAAATGTAAACAATTCAAAAAATTTGAAATAATTTCTCAAAATAAAAACTATTGGCCATTTTGAAAATTGGTACTGAATAACTGAATTTATATAAATATTAAATTTTTGATTGAAATAATTATTTATTGTATAAATAATTAATTGTCTAATTAAATTTATGTCTTATATTATTGTAAAATAATTATTTTTAATTATTTAACAGATTTATAAATTTTGTTGGATACAAATACTTCAACAGTTTTTTAAATATAAGAATTGTTATGATATATTATTTGTGGGTATTTATAATGTAATATTAAACATGATATAAAAAAAATTCGAATGAAAATATATATTCCTTAAATTTAAAAACAATTATTTATTGCAATAAAATTTTTATTAAAAAAAATATAATTCATTGGCTTTTAAAAAAAATTATTGTTTAAAAAACAAAATTTTTTGTTTACAAAATTGTTTACATAATCAACAATTAATTGTTTACAAAATTGTTTACATAAACAAAAAATTTGACAATTTATATGTGTATATTCAGTGCGCACCAATACATAGAAACATGTTTCATTGGGACTGACATAAAAATAGTCAGGTTTTTGGAACTGACGTTAGGGTCAAATGAACTGACAGCGGGTTAAAAAACCTAGTTCCCTACCAATAGAATACGAGGTAAGACACAACCTTCGTCACTCCTGTTTATTTTTGTTATGAAATTATAAAGTTTATTTTAAAAAGGCGTTACTTATCTAGTTCGTATACGGTTCGCCAAAAGCGAATTCGCTTATTTTTCTTAAAGGGGTACGATCTTTTCCCTAAAATTCAGTTTCGGCCATTTTGAAATTGTTGAATTTTAAATGAAAAAATTGGGTGAGGAAGGCGAATCTAATCACAAAAAGTTTATCAAGTCGCTCCTAGGCAGGCGCATATAAACAGCCACTAAGTTATATAAACAATGGTGCTACATCTGTATATTTATTATCTGTGTTCTTACTCTAAGATTTTACATTCCTAATAAAAGTTATTTTATCTACACGATCAGTGTTCCCGAACAGCCTAATGCTGGAGTTACTCTCGCCGTTGACGCGTGTGCCGCATGACGCGTTCGAAAGTCAAATGACGCCGGTGACGATGGTGACGCTTTGAGTAGATACTCTCAAAGCGTCAACGCGATATGAATTTCGTTTAAAATAATTTTATTTTGTAATTTTTATAACCTAAAAATATATTATAATAAATCTTTTTAAAAAAAAATTAATATATTATATCTGCTCGACCAGAGAATTTTAAATCTCAATATAAAAATACAAAATATATTTTTTACGGGGCTCTGAATTTTGACCGCTTGAACTTTGGCCGCGAAAAATTTTCTATGCGAGTGCAAAAATCTTTTACAATATACAAAATGTTTTTTTCTCGCGGTTAAAATTCATTATTTTTCACAATTTGCTGGCGGCCAAAATTCATTTTCCAAAAAATGTTTGCCCGCATAGCCTGTCGCGGTTAAAATTCATTTTTTAAAGAAATTGCGACGCGGCTAAAATTCATATTAAATATGAATTTTAACCGCGAAAAAAAAAACTTGCTAAATTCACATTTCGTTATGTAAATGTGTAACATATGTCAAAAAATAACATTTATGTAAAGCGGCGTCCACATATATGAAGAACGAACGAACGACCGAACATTCGGTCAATATTCGGTATGTGTGGATGTGGACGCCGAACGAACGAATATTTGTTCGTTCGTTGCCGAACCATTTTTTCTGGATCGTAAATTTGATGACATACGTTCGTTGGCTGTAGTTTCGTTGTATATTCGCTGTACATTCGTTGTTATAGCGAATGTTCGTTCGTTCGTTGTAAAATTTGCTGTTGGTCCGAATTTTTTTTGTTTTGTGATTGTTGATAATTGAGAAAAAAAAAATTACTATAAAATATTGTTATTGTTATTTTTTTTGTGCAATAAGAAAAAATGTATAATGAAGAGGTTAAAAAAATTATTAATTTGTACAGAGAAAGAGAATATCCTGCGTTATGGGTGTACCCAAAACCAAAAGATTATAAAACAAAAATTTATTTAATTATTAATTAAATTAAATTATTGAATTTAATTAATTAGGTACATTCACTAGCCGTTCGCTTACTTTTTCTTATCACCGGACGAACGAGCGAATGAATGTTCGGCCAATCATTCGGAAGTAAACCGAACGAACGAACGTTCGTTAGTCACTCGCTATCCATTCAAATTCTCAACTAACGAACGAACCTTCGTTCGTTCGTTCGTTCGTTCGCTGTATATGTGGACGCGGTTTATAATAAATCGTTCTATTCGGATGTTATATTTTAGAGGCTTATAATAAATCGTTCTATTCGGATGTTTTATTGCAAAAAAATATAATTCGAAAATGTCGGCAACAAGTGAAATTACAAAAGAAATTGTTTCTAATAATAGTGATAATCGTAAATTTGGTGAAATTATAAAATATAAAATGATTGCGACGAGATTGTACTATTGTAAAATGAAACGACGAGATTGTACTATTTTACATGCAATTGACGAAAAACAGTTATATGTTAGAAATAGATTGTAAAATGAAACGACGAGATTGTACTATTTTACATGCAATTGACGAAAAACAGTTATATGTTAGAAATAAACTGTTAACTGATGGTTCAATTGCATATACATGTCGCGAAAAAAATTGTAAAGTGCGTCTTTATGTATTGGATGGTGTATGCTATTCTCCCCAAAATAATCTTCATTCACACGAAAATGAAGAAAAATTGATTGCCGAAATGCTTGTCGAAGCTGAAATTAAAAAAAATTGTGGTGAAGTGCAACCATCAAAATTACAAACAACATCACGAATTTCAGATGTGCGTGAAATTTTTAATAATTCCATGATCGAGTAAGTATATAACAATTCAAAATTGTGTTTATTTGTATATTTCAATTCAAAATTGATTTTATTTTTTAGAAATCAAAGTTCACAATTGAATTTCAATAAAATTCAAAGAAATTTATTAAAAATTCGTAGTGGGACCATCCCAAAACCACCATTAAATGTCCAGCAAGTAATCGAAGTATACAAAAACGAGGAAGTTATTGCTAATTACAACAAAACCAAACACCAAGCCAAAAATTTCCTGTTTTTTAAAATGGCATATGATTGTGATAATTTTTCGTATTGTGTCTTTATTGTTCGCTTAATATGTGTATATTCAGTGCGCACCAATACATAGAAACATGTTTCATTGGGACTGACATAAAAATAGTCAGGTTTTTGGAACTGACGTTAGGGTCAAATGAACTGACAGCGGGTTAAAAAACCTAGTTCCCTACCAATAGAATACGAGGTAAGACACAACCTTCGTCACTCCTGTTTATTTTTGTTATGAAATTATAAAGTTTATTTTAAAAAGGCGTTACTTATCTAGTTCGTATACGGTTCGCCAAAAGCGAATTCGCTTATTTTTCTTAAAGGGGTACGATCTTTTCCCTAAAATTCAGTTTCGGCCATTTTGAAATTGTTGAATTTTAAATGAAAAAATTGGGTGAGGAAGGCGAATCTAATCACAAAAAGTTTATCAAGTCGCTCCTAGGCAGGCGCATATAAACAGCCACTAAGTTATATAAACAATGGTGCTACATCTGTATATTTATTATCTGTGTTCTTACTCTAAGATTTTACATTCCTAATAAAAGTTATTTTATCTACACGATCAGTGTTCCCGAACAGCCTAATGCTGGAGTTACTCTCGCCGTTGACGCGTGTGCCGCATGACGCGTTCGAAAGTCAAATGACGCCGGTGACGATGGTGACGCTTTGAGTAGATACTCTCAAAGCGTCAACGCGATATGAATTTCGTTTAAAATAATTTTATTTTGTAATTTTTATAACCTAAAAATATATTATAATAAATCTTTTTAAAAAAAAATTAATATATTATATCTGCTCGACCAGAGAATTTTAAATCTCAATATAAAAATACAAAATATATTTTTTACGGGGCTCTGAATTTTGACCGCTTGAACTTTGGCCGCGAAAAATTTTCTATGCGAGTGCAAAAATCTTTTACAATATACAAAATGTTTTTTTCTCGCGGTTAAAATTCATTATTTTTCACAATTTGCTGGCGGCCAAAATTCATTTTCCAAAAAATGTTTGCCCGCATAGCCTGTCGCGGTTAAAATTCATTTTTTAAAGAAATTGCGACGCGGCTAAAATTCATATTAAATATGAATTTTAACCGCGAAAAAAAAACTTGCTAAATTCACATTTCGTTATGTAAATGTGTAACATATGTCAAAAAATAACATTTATGTAAAGCGGCGTCCACATATATGAAGAACGAACGAACGACCGAACATTCGGTCAATATTCGGTATGTGTGGATGTGGACGCCGAACGAACGAATATTTGTTCGTTCGTTGCCGAACCATTTTTTCTGGATCGTAAATTTGATGACATACGTTCGTTGGCTGTAGTTTCGTTGTATATTCGCTGTACATTCGTTATTATAGCGAATGTTCGTTCGTTCGTTGTAAAATTCGCTGTTGATCCGATTTTTTTTTGTTTTGTGATTGTTGATAATTGAGAAAAAAAAAATTACTATAAAATATTGTTATTGTTATTTTTTTTGTGCAATAAGAAAAAATGTATAATGAAGAGGTTAAAAAAATTATTAATTTGTACAGAGAAAGAGAATATCCTGCGTTATGGGTGTACCCAAAACCAAAAGATTATAAAACAAAAATTTATTTAATTATTAATTAAATTAAATTATTGAATTTAATTAATTAGGTACATTCGCTAGCCGTTCGCTTACTTTTTCTTATCACCGGACGAACGAGCGAATGAATGTTCGGCCAATCATTCGGAAGTAAACCGAACGAACGAACGTTCGTTAGTCATTCGCTATCCATTCAAATTCTCAACTAACGAACGAACCTTCGTTCGTTCGTTCGCTGTATATGTGGACGCGGCTTATAATAAATCGTTCTATTCGGATGTTATATTTTAGAGGCTTATAATAAATCGTTCTATTCGGATGTTTTATTGCAAAAAAATATAATTCGAAAATGTCGGCAACAAGTGAAATTACAAAAGAAATTGTTTCTAATAATAGTGATAATCGTAAATTTGGTGAAATTATAAAATATAAAATGATTACGACGAGATTGTACTATTGTAAAATGAAACGACGAGATTGTACTATTTTACATGCAATTGACGAAAAACAGTTATATGTTAGAAATAGATTGTAAAATGAAAGGACGAGATTGTACTATTTTACATGCAATTGACGAAAAACAGTTATATGTTAGAAATAAACTGTTAACTGATGGTTCAATTGCATATACATGTCGCGAAAAAAATTGTAAAGTGCGTGTTTATGTATTGGATGGTGTATGCTATTCTCCCCAAAATAATCTTCATTCACACGAAAATGAAGAAAAATTGATTGCCGAAATGCTTGTCGAAGCTGAAATTAAAAAAAATTGTGGTGAAGTGCAACCATCAAAATTACAAACAACATCACGAATTTCAGATGTGCGTGAAATTTTTAATAATTCCATGATCGAGTAAGTATATAACAATTCAAAATTGTGTTTATTTGTATATTTCAATTCAAAATTGATTTTATTTTTTAGAAATCAAAGTTCACAATTGAATTTCAATAAAATTCAAAGAAATTTATTAAAAATTCGTAGTGGGACCATCCCAAAACCACCATTAAATGTCCAGCAAGTAATCGAAGTATACAAAAACGAGGAAGTTATTGCTAATTACAACAAAACCAAACACCAAGACAAAAATTTCCTGTTTTTTAAAATGGCATATGATTGTGATAATTTTTCGTATTGTGTCTTTATGTCTGACCATGTCATACAAAATATAAAAGAAAACATTCCACAATCACAAAGAAGATACATGATGGACGCCACGTTCAAGATTTGTCCAATGGGAAGTTTTTACCAACTTTTAATCATATATATTGATTACTGTCAACAGGTAAAATCAATAAAAATTAAAAAATATACTATTGAAATTGAATTGAATTAATACATATTAAATTAATAAACAATCAAAATCCCAAATAGGCTATTCCATTTGTATATGCACTCATGTCACGAAAAAGCGAACGTTGTTACATTCATTTGTTTACCGCACTAAAACAAATTTTTGATTTGACTTGTGAATCATTCATGACAGATTTCGAAATTGCGATGCGAAATGCTATTCGTCATGTGTATCCTGATGTGCATAGCTATACGTGCTGGTTTCATCTGTGTCAAGCTGCTAAACGTAAAGCACATCAATTACCAAATTTTATTCGTTCCATACAAACAAATGAGAATATGAAATCAATTTATTATAAGCTGTTATCGTTACCATTACTGCCATCATTATATTTATTGACCGCCGTTTGAATTTTTTTTAATTGTATGTCTTTGATTGTTTCATTATTTAGGATCGTGCAGCTAAGATTTTGGAAGCAAGCTTGGAATTGGAACGAAAACAAATTGCACCACACGTACTTATCAATCGAATTGCTTACAAAAATAATCACATTTGCAAGAATTTTGACGATTTCGAAAGTGTTGATGAAGCACGAGCCGTCAACAACAATGATGATTTATTTGACAATGAAGAAAATTCTGATGATGATAGTGCTGGTCCATCCTCACAATCAAATGCGTTGAAAATAATGCCTTGTTTGGCCTGTTTGGATAATGTAAGCGAAGTTGTTATGCAGCCATGTGGGCATTTAAAAGTTTGTAATGGTTGCTGGAAAATTATGCGCACAAATCACGATGAAAAATATGCAAAATGGCTTGAACGTGGGATATGCTGAAGAATACAAACCAGTTCTCAAATGTCCGTTTGCGTAATGAATTTCCCCTTAAAATAAAATAATTATAAATACGGTATATACATACACATACAGTATACATTTACAAAATTTATTTGGAATGTATTTTAAAAATGCATACAAAATAAATTTTGGAAATGTATTGGGAATGTATTTTAAAAATGCATTTCTGATGAATTTTGAATGTACATATACCGTAAATATATTTATAATGCTTTTCAGTCTGCAATTAAAAATGTATGCAGAAAATTAATTCAAAAAGCAAGATTTTGTTTTTATTTTTTCAATTTCTATTTTATTAATATTTCATTATAATATATTAATTACAAATATGTATTTTATTTATAATAAATTATATAATTAATAACGGTAATATTTTTAGATATATTAATTATTTTATTATTTATTAAGATATCCGTGTTCAAGTTAAAACTATAGTTTGTGGTGATTCTGGTGAAGTTTGAGAAAACGACCTGTTATATTTTCTGATGTGGATCAATAATTAAATGTTTTTTAAAAGTAGTTATTGATGTTGTTGATTCTATTTGAGTTTCATCAATTTCTATATTCAGTTGTATTTGTTCTAACATAGATACTTATAATCATTAATAAATGAAATTAAAATAATTTTAAAAAATCAATTATAATGGCGTATAATGAATCCATTGCTTTTGTATAATTTATTAGTATAATATGAAAAAACTAAATAATGCAAAAGCAATGGATTCAGTATGCAACACTGGTAGTTGAAAATATAAGTAATAAATTATTCAAAAGCATTGGATTCGTTATGCGACAGTAGTAATTGAAATAGTAACAAATAATTTATCCAAAATTGAATAAATTATTACTTTTTACATGCATAAATAGTGTAATAAAAACAATAAGGATAGAGTTTATTAATAAAGCTCAATATGCACTAATCCAAAAAACAATAAATTTCTTATAACACTTACCAAATTTTAATTATTATAATTTTTAGTTCTTATTAGTTATAATTATTTAATATAACGTTTATTTTAATTTTTCGTTTATTTATAATTTTACGTTAATTTACGTACGTTTATTTATTTAAATTTATTTGTATTAACATATATATTACACCAAACACACGCGGTTAGAATCAAATAAGAATAGAATATGAGTTTATTAAAATTTATTCAAAACGTCAAATTTATTTTTGAATAGACTTAGAATTTTACAAGAGTGGTGTAGAATGGATTATATAACAAGTGGAAAATTTATTATTATATAACAAGTGGAAAAAAAATCGTTTATTCTTTGAATGTATGTGTATAACTAGTTGAAATTACATTTTGTGTAGCAATTTATTAACATGTTCAAACATGATTTTTTCCGCGGTCGAAACTCATAATGAAAATGAATTTTGTTCGCGCAACAAAATGTCTTTTCTCCGCGCGGTTAAAATTCATTATTTTTCGCAATTTGCTGGCGGCCAAAATTCATTTTCCAAAAGATTTTTGCCCGCATAGCCTGTCGCGGTTAAAATTCATTTTTTAAAGAAATTGAGACGCGGCTAAAATTCATATTAAAAATGAATTTTAAACGCGAAAAAAAAACTGTCGCGGGCAGAATTCACGCGGTCAAAATTCATGGAGCCATTTTTTACATTGGCATTTGAACGCGGCAACGCGTCAAAAGTTGAAATCGATTGAACTTTTCTGCGGCAAGAGCGTCAAGCGCGTCACGAAAACGGCGAGTTTATCAGCTTCTATACATTTCCATACATTTGAACTTTTTTTTGACATTTCAAAACTTCTGCGTCACACGCGTCAGCGTCACGAGCGGCGAGAGTAACTGAGGGGTTAAAGGAAAATTAGTGTGCATTGCATAGTATAATTATTACTTGTATTATTATTTTAATAAGATTAATTCCAAGACAAGTAATACTTAATAATAGTGGAAATAATAATAATACAACAATACAAGTAATAATAATATTATTAAAAATAACGGTAATAATAACAAAAAAAGTAATAATAAAAAAATATAAAAAACAAACCCTGGATTTGTCAAAAGCACATTTACTGGCTTTTTTCCCTTTCAAGGTTATTATTCCAGGAAAATATATATAAACTTATCATTTAAGTTTTCTCTAATTTTGCTTTTAATTGAACATAATATAAATGTGATATGAAATAATATCTAATATTCCATTTATATAGCTACTAAAAATATGCAAAATATTAGTTTTTTGTTAAATTTTACAGTTTTTTTTTTAATTTCTAATAGTGCTATTATTCTTCAATTTCAATTTCAGATTATAATTATTACTTAAGCTGTTAAATATAGTATATATAAATTTAATGTTCAATGATCCTTTTATAGAATACTCTAAACGTCTTATCAATTTTGTAAAAAGTTTTTTTTTTTCAAATTTAGTTTTTTTTACTTAATTAAGCCAAAAATAGCTTTATTTAGTTATTTTTCCCAATGTACAATTTGAAATTATAACCAATTTAATAAATGAATACTCGAAATTGTATATGCAATATAATATTAATTTTTAAAATGTCAAAATTTATACCCCTGTAAAATGAAAAGGGTTGAAGGCACGAGTCGCGTTTTTGTGTACAAGGTGTAGAATACTATTATTAAGAAACTAATTTTACATTTTTTTGATATGGTCTCCCGTATACGTAATAGTGCTTATTTCATTAATACAATGGTCGATAATAATTTTAAGTGATTTCAATAGGTTTGGACGTATGGTACCTAGAATAGAATTTTGAATGTCCTACAAAAAATCTGGACCAAAAATTTTTTAAATTTCAAAAATTTAATTTGGAAAATATGGAAATTCAAATACAAATTACATAAAGAGTGTTGAAGGGATGGGGTTGATTTTTTCTCATAAGGTGTAAGAGTTTATTATGAAAAAACTATGTTTTAAATTTTTTTAAATTAGTCCACCGAGGAAGGTATGAAGCTTGTTTCTTAAATATACCCCCTCCTCCACCCAAGAAGAGCACCGGGTTAAAATTTTTTATTCAAAGATTTAAATTCCCACTAATCTATTGCACGCAATTTATAATTTTTAAGTAAATATCTAAACTGCGGCTTATTTTATAGTCATTTTAAATTCCAAAAATTCAATTTTCTTAAACAATATAATAAATTTTGAAATGTAACATTGATAAGTGATGTAGAATAGCGGGGGTTGAAGGTATGGAAACAAATTTTTCGCACAACGTGTAAAACAGTATTTAAAAAAAACTAATTTCTTATTTTTTCAATCCAGTTCCCCGAGGAGGTGTTGCCTCTTGTTTTACAAATATACCCCGTCGCCCATATAAAAAGGGAAAGGGGTAAAAATTTTGAATGATTGCAAAAGATACTAACCTATTATACCTAACCTACAAGATACATGGCCCTATCTTAAATATGACGTATCTTATGACAATTTTAAATCAAAAAATACAATTTTAATAGCCCTCTTCAAATTCATTCAACTGTAAAATACATGTTGGTAGAGGTATGTGGCTGATTTTTTTGGAAAAGGTACAAAATAGTATAATTAAGAAACAATTTTCTCATGTATTGAGTCCACTTCCCCGCTGAGGGGGTGTACCTTGTTTCATATATAAGCCCCTCACCCATACTTAAAAAAGGCGTGGTTAAGTTTTTTTCTATGAAAGTTATAATGTTTTACGTAAAACCTTACTGGTTTTATGGCCTACATACCTACATACACTTATGGAAATTGAATTAAGTTCACTAATAATTAGGTAAAAATTGCGTTGTTATTCTTATTTTATTTTATTTTCGAGGGAAAGTTGTTGCAATTTCATATGTTTACTTTAAGCCTAGCTTCGTATAGCAAAAAAAAAATAAAAAAAAAAATTTATAACGGGAAAAAGTATTGGGTAGTAGAATTTATTGTATTTTAATTTAAGTGGAAATATAATTGAGTGCGCATTCTTTTTTTAAGGTTTTTTTAAAATTATATAAAGAAAACAGTATTTTAACTTTTTAGAAAATAATATTTTGAGTAAATATTTACTAAAAAACACTTGTCGTGATTATCTAATTTTAAATTGCGATATTATTGTAGTTTTTAAATAATGGGAAGCAAAAAGCAATTATCAGCTGAAGAAAAGGCTCAAATTTCAATATTAAAGCAAAATGGATTATCAAATAGAGCAATTGCAATTCAGATTAATCGTTCCGCCAATGTTGTGAACAATTTTATAAAGAAAGCTGAAAATTACGGATATCCCAAAGGTAGAAAAACCAATCGAAAATTAAATGCACGTGACAAAAGAAGAATTATTAAAGAAGCTAAGAGACCTAATTCATCCTCTGCCAAAATTGTGGTTTCTTTAATGTTGCCCGTTACAGCTCGCAGAGTAAGACAGGTGCTCCACTCCTCTGGGGTCGTCTCATGGTCACGTACTCTGAAAAAACCATTGCTAGAACTCAGGCATAAAGAAGCTCGGCTACTATTAGCACGTAAATATATGACGTGGGCCGAAAGTTGGAAAAATGTCATCTTTAGTGATGAAAAAAAAATTAACTTAGACGGCCCCGACGGTATTCATAGTTATTGGCACGACCTGAGGGCAGAGAAAAAAAATTCATGTAGCCGTAATTTTGGCGGAGGAACGGTTATGGTTTGGGGTGCTTTTTCTTTTCACGGTACAACACCAATCTGTTGGATAACAACGAGAATGAAATCCGAAACTTATGCCCAGCTGTTAGAAGACGTTTTAGTAGAATTTGGTGACGACAAACACGACGATAATTGGATTTTTCAGCATGACAATGCTGCCATCCATACATCAGCATGACAATGCTGCCATCCATTTTTCAGCATGACAATGCTGCCATCCATTCACAAAAAACTTCCTCAGGTCGAAAAATATACAAGTTTTAGACTGGTCTGCAAGAAGCCCAGATTTAAACCCCATAGAAAACCTATGGGGACTCATGGCACGTAGAGTATACGAACAGGGACACTTAAATAGCGTTGCTGAATTGAAAGCGAAAATTAAAGAAGTCTGGAGTAACCTATCGCCTACATATTTACAAACTTTAGTAAATTCTATGCCAAATAGAATTTTTGAAGTTATTTCTAATTAAGGAAGCTATACACATTATTAAAATTTTATATTATTCTTAAAAAATCACATATGAACTCAATTTAATTTCCAACTAATATATTACTATTTTTTCAATTTATACTCGTATTAAATATCTATCAAGATTGTTATGAAATGACATATTTTCTTTTATTTTAAATGTAAAACTATTAAAACTAAAATAAAATCACCTCATTGGAATAAGGGGGCGCGGTCTTAAGGCACCAAATTTTCGTTATCTTCATCGTAAGGCCTTTTATACATGGACCCGTAGAGCAGGGTAAAGATCCGACTATATAAAAGATGTTTTTTCTGCCTTGTTCAAAATTGTGCATTTTGAACGCTTCATGAAGGGAGTTTGCAGAGATATTGGGGGTTATTCTACAAAACGGCGTATTTGAAATACGTTCATTTCTGCGTTTCACTTTCGAATTATTTTGCTATTATCCCAGATGAAAATATGGATGAAAATATGGCCTTTAATCCCAGATGAAAATATGGCCTTTCATCACGGTCGTATTTCGATTTTTGCTATTCTGCAAATCGCAATTACGTTTAATGGAAGACTTTATTATCACTGCAGTTTTTTTGTTATTGTGAAATACGGTGATATCGAAAGAATGAAATATTTTGCATATATTTGGGATACGCAAATATATAGTCGCGTATTTTGAATGAAAATGTAAGTATTACAATTTTTATTAATGAAATATCAATATATGTATGTATGTATATTATCCTGGATGAAATTAGGTATGCCCATATTTTTATCTGGGATTTTCTCTGGCACCCCTGGATGGATTGGGCTCGGCACCCTTCAAAAAAGTACATTTAGAACACCTCAAAGTAATTATACCAAATATTATGCTAATAAAGAGTTGATGTATAAAAATATAAAAATTGGGAGAATTGAGAATTTTATTATGATTAAAATTATTACAAAACTTTTCGAATAAAGAAGAAAGTACCGGTAACAGCAACATTGACCATAAAGGTTATGCAGATAATAATTATAAATTAAAACTTATACATACTGGAATAACACCACCAGAAAGTTTTATATATTTAGATTCCAAATCATACATACAAAATGAAAATTCAATTCCAATAATGTACCATGTATTTAGAAGAGCGACAAATCAAAAAATAACATTCAAAACCCAGATAATTTGGAAAACAATATGTTCAGCTATGACCAAAACATAACAAATGCAGATGTCAGGCAACACGAAAAAGATAGAACATCATATTGGTGGTTAAAATAATATAAAAATCAAACACTAATATGTCATATATACAGATATTTATTTTAATTTGTTTTGTTTGTCCCTTTTTATTATAATTAGATCCATTCCTGGATGGATTGGGCTTATATTTGGTAAACACAATCATTATAGTGTTCTATAGTTAACTATGCCAGTGCTCCTCCATTATTTCCCACAAAATATCAGAAATCACGTTTTCATCATACAACCATCTTCCAAGTAGAGCACATTGAGGAGCAATAGCATAATTAACTATAGAACACTATAATGATTGTGTTTACCAAATATAAGCCCAATCCATCCAGGAATGGATCTAATTATAATAAAAAGGGACAAACAAAACAAATTAAAATAAATATCTGTATATATGACATATTAGTGTTTGATTTTTATATTATTTTAACCACCAATATGATGTTCTATCTTTTTCGTGTTGCCTGACATCTGCATTTGTTATGTTTTGGTCATAGCTGAACATATTGTTTTCCAAATTATCTGGGTTTTGAATGTTATTTTTTGATTTGTCGCTCTTCTAAATACATGGTACATTATTGGAATTGAATTTTCATTTTGTATGTATGATTTGGAATCTAAATATATAAAACTTTCTGGTGGTGTTATTCCAGTATGTATAAGTTTTAATTTATAATTATTATCTGCATAACCTTTATGGTCAATGTTGCTGTTACCGGTACTTTCTTCTTTATTCGAAAAGTTTTGTAATAATTTTAATCATAATAAAATTCTCAATTCTCCCAATTTTTATATTTTTATACATCAACTCTTTATTAGCATAATATTTGGTATAATTACTTTGAGGTGTTCTAAATGTACCTGTATTGCTCTTAAACATTGCCTCTCAAACTTTCCAATTTTTTCCATATTAAACCAGATTGGACATCCATATATTATAATAGGTCCTAATGACATTTTTTGAAGGGTGCTGTTTATCTTAGTTACCAGTTTATCACTTGTATATATGTATAGTTAAATCATCTGCATAACTGATGCCATTTGATTTATGATCGAAACTATTACTTTGAAATATATCTGAATTAAATATATTGAATAATGTGGGTGCCAGTATTGTTCCTTGTTGCAATCCGTTTTCCATATTAAATAATTTACTTAATGTTCCTTCATTTTCAATTAAAAACTTTTTGTTTCTTAGCATTTCTCTTATAATATATATTAGTGTTTTTTTAAATGAATGTTCAATCATTTTGTGAATAAATCCATCAATCCATAATGTATCGTAAGCTGATGTTAAATCCATCATACAAGCTCCTACGCACTTGCTATCATTTAAGCTCCAACATATATCTGATACAAGGTTATTAGAAGAATGAATTGTCGAGTGATTTAACTGTGTAAGTATATGTTTTGTATCTAATTCTTTATTTATTTTATTTAGTATAATTTTTTCAAATATTTTGCTTATATTTGGTAGTAGATTGATGGGTCTATAACTCATAGGACTTGTTTTATTTTTATTTGGTTTTAAAATCGGTATAATTTTAGCTATTTTCCATATATCTAGACTAGATAATATGAGTTATTAATCATGTTATTAAATATCTTACAGTATTCATCTGTTATATATTTGTGGCAATATTTTCAAAACTATATTTGGTATTTCATCAATTTTCCATTGTAATATTATTTATTGAGTAAAATAATTTCAATATAAATAAGTAAATCATTTCAATATAAAAGAACATAATAAAATATATAAATATATAAACTTTAAAAATTAAAAAAAAACTATCAAAATATAAAAAGTGCTAAATAATTAATAAATTTGTGAATTTAAAATTGGAAATAATAAAAAAAAGAAAGAAAAATCATAGCTTCTTTTCCAGCATCATTTATCTCTATGAGCTCTACCTAAACACCGACGTACGGCGTAAGGCGTATATACGTCGATACGCTGATACGCCAGCGTATCCCGAAATAAAATGCCACATTTATATACATTAAAAATTTTTTGATCGATGTTTCTTTTTGCTAAATTTCAAAAATCAAATTAAAAATTTTTATACGCCCGTCAAAATTGGAAATTCCAATTCTCGGCGTACGTACGTCGCGTATTTCGGGTGCTCCAATACAAAATGTATGTACCAATATCGATTTTGACAGACGCCATACGCCGTACGCCGGTGTTTAGGAAGAGCTCTATACCATTTAATATTTTAGTGTCGTTCTCAATGATATATAGATCATGTATTTTTATATTATCTTTTTTTCTAAAAATTTTATTAATTTTTTGAAACATATTCTGATTATTGGGTTAAATATTTTCAATTTCTTGTTTCCAGTATTGATTTAATTCCTTTTTAACGTTTTCCTCAATTAAGTTTTGTTTATTTTTTATATGTGATTTAGCTCTGTTAACTCTGAAAATGGTTGATATTATTGAGATTAGTTTTTCTCATGTAATTTAGATTTGATATAAGAGTTGTTTTTTGTTTCATAAGTTTGTTTATGATTGGGTTTCGATATTTATTTAAAATATTTTTGTTTTCTTTTTGCTTTGGTGTTGATTCCTTGTTTTCTTTTTGCTTTGATGTTGATTGCTAAATTTTACATGATTCAGCATTTTGATTAATTATAAGAGTGAGGCAAATGATTATAATTTATTAATTAATGCACTTAAAAGAAATATGATTTTCGAAAGTTTTCTCAATATTTGTTTTTAAAAATATTATGCGGTTATAATTTTACAAGTAAATTAAAAATATAATTTATTGTTTTTCGAAGGTTCACAACTGAAAGGGGAGGGGAGATACGGATCCAATTTCTTTAAAGACTCTAGTTATTATTTTTAGGATAGCTCTTTAATACATAAATTTCAACCTTCCGTAATAAGCCGTCTTGGAAATACAGGGTTAAATAAACTTAAAAAAGTTGTATGAAAATAACGGAATTTTAAAAAATTGGTTAATTCACAAAAAGATAAAAGATTCGCCTATCGTACAGCTTTTACAGACCTCAAAAAGTTTTATTTGTTTAAAAGTTATTAGATGCTCAATATGGGCAATTTTCGAAATTGGAGGGGGAATAACTCAGAGGGGAAAAGAGATAGAAGAAAATTTTGTTGTACTGGACCTCTTATTTTATTACTATCTATCTATAGTTTTACTATATAATTTTTACACTCTATCATTATATTAATAGATGTAGAAGTTTGTGTAAACGGACGGATGGACAGACGGACAGACAGAGTGAAACTAATATACACATTTCTACCAAATTGGTTGGAAATGTGCTAAAAATATGATTAACAAACCCTGGGGTTGTCAAAAGCACATTTATTCAAAATCGCCGCATGTAGAACTATGGGGTTTTCTAAACCAAAAGAAATTCCTATATAGTATTTTTTAGGAACAAAAAAGAAGTGGTAAATATAGGTAAAAAATGAGTCTCTGTTTCATTTTATTAAATTTTTTTCCTTCATGAACGATTTTTATTCCAAGAAATATGTAGAAACTTATCATTTAAGTTTTCTCTAATTTTACTTTTAATGAACCCCTTGAGTGCAAATGACAAATTTAATTAAATATTTATGTTTTTGCGTATTGCGCTTAATTGTCTGCACGTGTACTATTCTTCGATATTTAATCGTAAGGCAAGGGGTTAACATAATCTAATATTCAATATTCCATTTATATATAGCACCTAAAAATATGCAAAAGATTAGTTTTTGCAAGATTTTACATAATTAAGCATTTTGATTAATTATATATAATTAAGCACTTAAAAGAAATATAATTTTCAATTTTTCTCAACATTTGTTTTTAAAAATTTTGTGTAGTTATAAAATTACAAGTAAATTATAAATGTAAATTTTTGATTTTCGAACGGCCACGACGGGAAGAGAAGATACTAATACAATTTCTTCAGAGACTCTAGTTATTTTTTGGATATCTATTTGGTATATAAATTTAAGTCTTTCACAATAATCAGTTTGAGAAATACAGGGTATTAAATAAATTAAAAATAGTTTAATGAAGAAAACGGTATTTTTATTATTTTATTATTCTCTATCTATGGTCACCTACTGACCTATTATTTTATTATTCTCTATCTATGGTCAAAATTTGGATATTCTATCTGAATAAATGAAGCAGTTTGTGTGACGGACAGATGGACCGACGAACAGATGGACCGACAGAGTGAAACTAATATACACTTTTCTGACCAATTTCATTGGAAATGTGCTAAAAATAATAATGATACTAATATAAACCACATAGCTTTTGTACAAGGACCAACAGTCCCACACTCAATTTATATTCCTAGGAAGCAGTCTAGTTAGTTAGATAGTTAGTTATAGAAGGCGATTGCAGCCGCTTTGCCGTATGCCGTCGAAAACTAGGCCACTATTTGACCCATAGGTATCCCTCATAATTTTTAACACCTTGATACAGAATCTTGCTTACATTCTATTGAATCCACTTAGTTCCCTTGACAAAATTTAGTAGGTCCATTACCGGAATATTTGACAATTCATCTAATTCCTCGAAGTGATATTCCCCCAGAATACATTGTCTACTTCTACTAAGGCTAGGGCAGTAACACAACATATGTCTACTATGCTCCACCTCCACAATGTCTTGGCATCCTCTACATGTGTCTACAGCTGCTATACCTAATATTTTTGACATTTTCCCTAATAACAGTGTCCTGTTACAATCCCTATCATAATACTAAGATTATTCCTGTTGATGTTAACAGATTCTTTGTGTTATTTATATTTATACGAGGCCACAGACTTTTAGCTACTCTGCAAGTCGTGGTCGTATTCCAGTTCCTTTCTATCTGTCTTCGAGTTTCCTCATCTATATTATTCTTCAATACCTGTAGTAGGGTATAAACAGATGTTACGGCTGATCCGACATCTGCTTCCGAACCAGCTATCGCTAGACTATCGGCCTGTTCATTGCCTGCAATATCACAATGTCCCGGTACCCAACATAATGTTACCTTGTTATACCTACCAAGTGCCTGTAACACTTCTCGGCATTTCCTTACCACGCTCATTTAATTATATTCGATTCTAGCGCCAATGTGGCTGCCTGACTGTCCACGTAGATAGTTATATCCACATGATATATAACTTTATCCCCAGCCAGCTCAGCTGCATATGCAATTGCTAGAACCTCTGCCTGGAAATCACTGCTGTCATTGGGCAGCCTCACTGAAACCTCAATATTCAGTTTATCTGAATATATTCCCGCACCAGTTCCATCGGACGTTTTTGATCCGTCAGTATAGATTGCTATACCCTTATCTTGAGATACCTTACCATTTGCCCATTCCTCCCTCGTTGGGAATGAAGTGCTATAATTCCTTTTAAAGTCCCTTTTAGGTACCAGGTAGTCTTATCGCACTTCCCTGCCATCTAGATTGAATTCCTTAAGTATTCTACTGTGTGTGTAGTCCCTATACATGAGAGCGCCCGACTCCTTGAGTCTTAGTGCCCCTTTTACCGCTATATTTCGGATCAGTTCCTCTGCTGGTTGTAATTCCAGTATAATTTCCATTGCAAGAGTTGGTGTGGTTCGGATGGCACCAGCGATCCTTTGAACTTTCTCTATCCTTCTTTGTGTCACCTTTTTCTTAACAGCTGGCCACCACACTAATGATCCATATGTAAGAACAGGTCTTACTATACTAGTGTAGAGCCAGTGTGCTATTTCCGGTTCTATTCCCCATCGTTTACCGAAGAATCTTTTGCACGCAAATAACGCATTTGTGGCTTTCTTCGCTCTTTCCTCTATATTTTTTTTCCAGTTAAGTTTTGAGTCCAGTATAATACCTAAATATTTTGCACTGCTTGAAAGTGGCAACTCCACTCTATTCAGTCTTGGTAATGATATATTTTAGGGGATTCATCTTCATCAAATAGGTTATTAACAATGTTAGATGGCGTGATCTAATATTCTTCAACCAAAGCCGTATATAATATAAAGATATTTAAAAATTGAAAAAGACTCAAAAATCTGAAAACATTAGGTAGCCAATATGACTTCCCCGGGTGAATATAATATTTTTGTTAAGAAAGTTGAAATAACGAGTAATGTAAAAATGTAGAAATTGTATAGAGACAACAGAAGGCATACACATATTTCCTATAAAAAATCATTCATATTTTAGTACGATCGCAAGTTCGTTGACCTTTAACCAAAAATAATGAAAAATACAAAATTGAAATTTGAAAAATAAATGAAATTTGTATCCTTTAGTTTAAAAAACCCAAAACAGGTAGAATTTTTGCTTCTACATAATATTATTTTTGTGCAAAACAAAGTTGAAAATAAATATAAGATTCCAAATATGAGTTCATAAATTTTTGTTAAATAGATCAAAATAGAAAATAACCAGAAATATGTATTTCCTTACTCTTTCTGTCGTCTCTATACAATTTCTACTTCTTATTCAACTTATTTCAACTTTCTTAACAAAAATATTACATTTACCAGTGGATCTCATATTGGCGACCTAATGTTTTCAGTTTTTTAAGTCTTTTTCAATTTTTGAATATCTTTATATTATATACGGCTTTGTTTCAAACACTGTTCATCACACTGCAACAATTGTCGCACTTAAAAATCTGCAAGTACTCCATAATCGGAGTAAAATTTATACAAAAAAATCAAAAAAACACAATAATATAAAGCATACTTAAATTCGCCAAGAGCTTACATCAGAATTATCACAGAAGTCACGTGAGTCATATGAATTGTCTTGGTCAAGATATAATTAATATTAATATGATTTTGATAACTCAAAACGTAAATCCCCCGGTTACATGTCATGTCTAAGGGTAGTATTACTGCTTCCAGTCCGCGTTACCTGCGATTTATTTGCTGACCGTTTCCATAAAGGCTATTGCGCGAAACACAATGTGAGCGTTGGCTGTAACTGTAACTTTAAAAAAGTTTCAACATATGAAAATAATAGAAACACAATGCTGGCTGAGAAAAAAAGCCACCGCCGAGTTTCAGCAATGCTGAAAAAATAACGCCAGCGCAGCGCTAGAAGATTTATATGGCACTACTGGCAATATAAATCACTTGAAAAAGTCTTGGGTGCAATTTATTGTTAAATATATATGTATTATATTACGACAAATTTTGCGCGTAAAATTATATTGATAAATATTATTACATTTTTCAACGCCAGTTAAAGCCACAGGCAAAGCTGGCATTGCGTTTCGCGCATATATGTCATCAACTTCCTCGAACAGACCTACAAACGATACAGCACAGATCTGCATTCTAAATTCTATATCTTAGACTACTGAAGAAATTACTACTGAACTAATAAATTTGGAGATCAAGAAATGGCTAGGTCCGGTCTCAATACCACCTATTTTTCTGCACAAATATGCCCATAATTTATCATTATCTTTACACCTCATTTTTAAGAAATCGGTTTCTCTTGAATCACTCCATCAGCATGGAAATAATCTTATTTTAATCCCAGTTATAAAAATATGAAAAACAAACCCTGGGTTTGTCAAAATCACATTTCCTGAAAATCACCTAATGTAGAACTATGAGCTATTCTAAACCAATGGGAATTCCTATACGTTTATAGTATTTTTTAGTAGCATTTTCAATGAACTATAGTAATAGTACGCGCGATACAATTATTGGCACTCGTACGGATTTCCTGAAAATATCGTACAGCGGTAGCTCAACTACTAGATAAAAAGTGTTTGTATGTGGTTTTTATGTTCATTAAACAGTTTTTATTAAATGCGAAATTAGATAACGCTAAAAAAATGCGAAATTAGATAACGCTAGGTATTTAAAAGTTTAGTAATTGGCATAGTCAGATAATTGGCATACTGTAAATGTACAATTATTGGCACTTAAAAATAGGCAAAATAACAATACAATAGCAAGGGAAAGTAGACCTTATGAAAAGTAATGGCTTTTATAAGGAGTTCTACCTTTCCCTTATTCTATTGTTGACTATTACTTTGCCTCCATAGAAAAGTACCTTGATATGATATTATTTGCTTGTTTATTGCTTTTTAGTTGAATATTACTCTAAGGGAAAGTATTTTTAAAAAACTTTTTTTTATTTATATTTTTTATTTCATACTTTTTAGTCGGTCTAAGGACTGTACCGAAAAGTTCTCAAAAATAATAAATTATACATTTCCTTTGCTAATAAAATGTTCTTGTTGAGTTCCGGGGTTTCTTTGCTTCCTTAAGATCTGCACAGCATTTCTCTTTTTCATCCTTTGGACCATACTCTTAGTTGTATGGCTTTTTCCGGCCACATCTCGTCCGATCTGCAAAATTTTTGTTTTTTTCTTCTTCTAATTTTCTGTCCACGGGATCGTTTGGAAGACCTCTTATTGGTTTATCTTTGATGTTTTGGGTCTCCTTAATAATTTTTAATGGTTTGCCAAGCAACGAAATATGAAGTTTCATCTAATTTGACTCACTTTTTCACTTTTTTATAGGAAAATTGAAATTAAAAAAAAAAACTAAAAATTTTTTGGGGCACTTCATGTTTCATGTTTACAAGTTTACATGAGCAATAATTTAACAAAACTAATTTATAAGGTAATTAAATTTACATACTATAGAGAAAAGTTCCAGTCCTGGTAGATGACATTTCTCATAAAAAAAATGAAAAGACTGCATTTTTCAATTTTGCGAACTTTTCGGTACAGTCTTTAATATTTATTTATTTGACCGACTAAAAATTTTATTTTGGGTCATGCATGAGCCATAATTTATTTTAAAGCAATTTACGACAGTGACATTTTTATATTTGAAATACTTTGATGACTTGGGATGGATTATTCAAAAAAGGATACCATATACATAAATTTCCATCCTGTTTTTACATAATATGTTGCAATTTTTGTACAAATCGTACGAGTGCTTATACTATTTCTAAGCGTTTAAAAAAGTGTCTTTTTACCTTGCATACGGCGTACGGCGGACACGGATTTTTTTTTGCTTATTCTGATTCCCTGACATCTAAAACGTCAAGAAAAATCATAATCTCGAAAAAAAAATTTTCGAAATTTAGACCGCACCAGAAAGCTTCATATATTTACAATATATTAAGCAAAAATGAAGGGTTTGTAACATAATCTCGAAAAAAAAACCTTATTACAAAATACTTTTAACCAATATCCTAAATAAAAAATCTTGATGCGACAAAATCTCGACTACGACAAAATATTGAAAAAAATAATCTTACCTGCGACAAATCTTGACTGCGATAGCGACATAGTGATACAACATGAGATTTGTACCTAACAACTACTAACCTTTAATTTATAACTGAACTCTCTCCTGTCTGTACATCAACTAAAAATTACTCTTACTAATCAAGAAGATTATTGTGTTATTATTATAAAACAATATGATTATTATTCTCTTAAGGCTCGCGGAGCGCAATTTAGTGTTTTATAGAGGAATTGTTTTGCCCATTTTATACAAAACCAGTGAACATTTTCTTCCACGAAATTTTTATAACATATCAAGAATATATTAATTTCACGGATAGGTGTTTTACTTTTTTAATTTTCCCCTCCATATACCTGTCCCCGCACCTGAAAGTGGACCATTTTATTGCCCATTTTATGAGTAAACCCTTACATATTTTGATATTTTTTTTTCTACAGAATAAAGATTAAATATATTTTTCACGGCTGTATGTTTTACATTTTTGATATTTGTTATCATTTTTCTAATAATTAAATTTTTATATAAAAACCTCCTTTTTTCAAAAATTTTTTGGAAGAAAATGTGTGAATTTTAGTGTAGCTAGTCTCTGATAGGGAACTTTGAGCGCTGAAGTCAATTTTAAAAAGTTTTATTGTCAATGAAAGCTCTTTTTTTGTTTGTGTGTGTTTCAAATTATTTTTTATTTCCAATTCTGATTTTTTTTATGAATAATAGCTTCGTATGTACAAACATATGGATGGATGTATATAGAAAATATTTATTACCAATAACAATTTTTATTTTACATTTTTTCTTTACATTTTTTGTTTTTCAGGTAAAATGTATGAGAAAAGGTGTATTTTTAGATTCAGGTGTGGGTTTTTTGATTTGTTGAAATCAAAATTATTGTAAAAATAATTAAATTTTGTGCTTTATTTTTTTAAATGTTTTCTTAGAAATTCTTAAAAACAGCAAATTAATTGAAATTTAGAATAATAGTTATGTAAGTAGTTGGGTTTTTGCTTTTGGAAACAAATTTATACTCAATTCTTATAGGTAAATGAAATTAAAAAAAAAGTAGGTAAATCCTAAAAAAAAATTCAGGAAGGATATTATTTAATTTTTTTTAATGAAATATCAATATATGTATGTATATTATCCTGGATGAAATTATGAATGGCCATATTTTCATCTGGGATTTTCTCTGGCACCCTTGGATGGATTACGCTCATATTTGGTAAACACATTCATTATAGTGTCCTATAGCTAACTATGCCAGTGCTCCTCCATTATTTCCCACAAAATATCAGAAATCACGTTTTCATCATATAACCATCTTCCAAGTAGAGCTAATGGAGGAGCACTAGCGTAATTAACTACAAAACACTATAATGAATGTAATGTGTTTACCCAGATGAAAATATGGCTATTCATCATTTCATCTAGGATAATATACATACATACATATATTGATATTTCATTAAAAAAAATTAAATTCGACCGTATTTCATTCAAATACACCCTTTTGTAGAATAACTCCCTATACATTAGTCGTATCCGAAATATACACTTCGCCTCCAAATGTACATTAAAAATGTACATTTGACATTTTGCACCGTCCGAAATGCTCATTTGTTATTAACTTCGCCGCCTAATTTCAATAGAGCATATGAAGTGTGCATTCTTGCACACTCATTTTACCATGTTCATTTTAATTTTAACAATTGAAGTTTGAATTTTGAATTTTGAATTTTGAACTGCAAATAACAAAAATGGAAAAATTATGTAAGTATAATTATAAATATTTATTTTTTGATATAATACATAATTTTTTGTATTTTAACATACATTATTATTATTTTAATAATGTAATGTAATGTATATTGTAGATTATTAAAAAACATTAGTAAAACTTCGAATGAATTTAATATTTCTATTTCGACGTCCGTATTCATTTTAATTTAATTTTATATTTAAAAAATTTTGTTTACAAACACTTTTTTTTATTACTTATGATAGCTGACACAACAAACGTCAACAAACGTCAAAAAAAAATTAGCCCTGCTAGTAAAAACCGATATTCTGAATATAATTACACGCATTTTTGGTTCATATACTTATTTATTTGCTATCGGGAAAACTAAAATGTTACATCAAATATTGCATTTCGGACACATAATTTTAAAAGTATTTCGGACACGGTAAAATGTACATTAGGGCGAAAAAGAAATGTTACATAGAAATGTACATTTATCAAGTGAGGATTTCGGATCCACCTATTATATTTTATATTATATAAATATATAGATATAACATATAAGTATAACTATTTAGTATATATTAGGTCTGTTCGTTAGCTTGATACAAGTTACTTGGATCAATATGTGTCAATTTGATCGTGTTCGTTTGCGTTAGGTTAGGTTAGGTCCAGTATACTCTATATGTTCGTTAGCTTTTTTGAACTTGATCCGATCTACTTGGAGTTGCTTTTTTCTAACCTTCCAAAATAGATAGAGTCGAATAGGTTAGTATATTTAATATGTCATTCATACGAAAAATTTAAAATTATATCAAGGCTGCTTTGATTATAAGATGACATATGTCTTTAAATAATGAAAAATAATATGATGAAAATATCATATTATTTTTCATATATGATGAAAAATAATACTGAAATTCCGAAATAAATCGGAATTCCTTATACATTTAATTGAAAAAATTTCTTCGAAAGAATATTAATAAAAATGGGCATATTTATGATTTATGGTGATTTCACAGTTTATTGAACAGTTAAACTAATACTATATGATTTAAATATATCATTATGATATATTTAATATATTTATTAGAAGTTTGCAATGATTATTTACAAAACTTCAACAACATTATATGGTATTTTATTTGATATAAGAGTATCGTGTTTTCTTGTAGACGCTGATATATGACATATGGTCTGAGCAAGCGAACAGAATTTGGGTTTGGGTCACAAATGAACCTAAAGTGATCTGTGACGTCACTTACTCTAACTCAACCTAATACAACCTAACCTAACCTACTCGGGTTATGTGACCTGAGCAAGCTAACGAACAGACCTACTTACTCTAACTCAACCTAAGACAACCTAACCTAACCTACTCGGGTTATGTGACCTGAGCAAGCTAACGAACAGACCTAATATTACAATATCTGATCAGATAATATTATATACTATATACATATTATATTATATAAAATAATTGTAAATTCAATAAAGGGAAAGTAAAATGAATTCGTTATCCATAAATATCTGGTCAAGCAATAATAGATATATTACATTATATTCACATAAATCATGAATTCCGTTCGGAAGATATTCCGTCGGAGATTTCCACTCCGACGGAGAAAAAAATGGAATTTGAAATACCTCGGAATCGTATAAAATTATTGCCATAGCAAACCCATTTTTCGGATATTCGAAGTCAGCTGATTTACTTCAAATTCAAAAATTAAATATTTTTAAAATATTTTTTTTCATTTTTTTTCATACAGACTTGATGAAAATTATTTTAAAAGTATTAATTTCAGAATTTGTCTATTGAAAAATGTTTAAAATGAATATGGTTGGGTTTTTGTTGTAACTTATTGATGAAGAAATCTTAGAAAATTTTATACATTTAAAAAGAAACATTTTAAGCCAATTGTTTTTTATCAAAAATTGACTTTATTTTCAATTTCCGCAACTGTTTTTTTTCGGATTTTTTTTGTATGAACTTGATATTTCGATCGTAATATAAAATACAAATATACGAACGAAACGGATTCGAAAATGAATAATATTCCGAACGGAATTTAGAATTAGGAAGTCTCCGTCGGAGCTAAAATCGAACATTTCTCCGTTCCGAACGGAATTCATGATTTATGTGATTATATTATCAACTCGTTTCCAAAAATCAAAATTTGTTGGATAATTTTATCATCACACATATCTAATAACAATTGCATATACATTATATGGCAACGCCGCATTCCTATAAAAACATCAAATAATGTATATTACAAACGCATACACACAAAAAATATAAAAGCTCTTTTTCAGAAAAAAACATTGGTATGACGTGACGTCACGATTCGGGCTTTTTTCTGACGCTCCTCGACCCTTAAGTTTTATCTAAATTTGCTTTTAATTGAACATAATATGATATGAAATAATATCCAATATTCCATTTATATAGCTCCTAAAAATATGCAAAATATTCGTTTTATGCTAAATTTTACATGATTTAGCATTTTGATTAATTGTAAGAGTGAGGCAAATGATTATAATTTATTAATTAATGCACTTAAAAGAAATATGATTTTCGAAAGTTTTCTCAATATTTGTTTTTAAAAATATTATGCGGTTATAATTTTACAAGTAAATTAAAAATATATTTTTTTGTATTTCGAAGGTCTTGGAAATAAAAAAACTTAAAAATGTTGTATGAATAACGGTATGATAAACTTAAAAAAGTTGTATGAAAATAACGGTATTTTAAAAAATTGGTTAATTCACAAAAAAGTTAAAAGATTCGCCTATCGTACAGCTTTTACAGACCTCAAAAAGTTTTATTTGTTTAAAAGTTATTAGATGCTCAATATGGGCAATTTTCGAAATTGGAGGGGGAATAACTCAGAGGGGAAAAGAGATAGAAGACAATTTTGTTGTACTGGACCTCTTATTTTATTACTATCTATCTATAGTTTTACTATATAATTTTAAAACTCTATCACTATCTTAATATATGTAGAAGTTTGTGTATGTAAACGGACGGATGGACAGACGGACAGTCAGAGTGAAACTAATATACACATTTCTACCAAATTGGTTGAAAATGTGCTAAAAACTGTTGTGTAAAATTGATAATTATAGAGAGATGATCACCATACTATCCTCTATACTATACTTAAAGTTTTCGAGAAACTTATATGTAATAAATTCTCCGCATCAGTAATACTTAAATCCACTTCTGAATAATCAAAAATATGACTTCAGAAAGGGCAGGTCTACCATTCACTTCCAATGTCATGCTTTTTTCTTCAGATATATTATGCAATATCGAAAAAGGGCACCAAATTGATGCTGTATATACTGTACTGACTTCAGTAAAGCATTCGATCGGGTTAACCGGGAAAAAAAAATTTTTAATAAAATCGAACAGGGACGAATTTTTTTCCTATATTTGCCATTTCTTTTTTCTTTCTTTTTTAAATACTATATAGGATTTTTTTTTTGGTTTAGAATGCCTCATAGTTAGTTCTACATGGGGCGATTTTGAGGAAATGTGCTTTTGACAAACCCGGGGTTTGTTTTTAATATTTTTGAGGTTTACATTAAGAAGCTATGCAATAACATAACAATATAATAATTATTACATCTTTAATTTGTCTAGTATCTGAAACAAAAAACTGACCATTCAACTGACCTTTGGTTTCATATTTCAACTGACCTTTGGTTTCGTTTAACCATTCAACTTTTCCCCTAGTATAAGAAGTATAAATTTTCCATTTTATATACATAGATACTTACATGTACATTTTAATTTTAATCAATAAAATAATATTTTATTGTTTACAATTTACTCTACGTTTGTAAGTGAATAGATTCTTTGGACATACATAAATATAATAATATTATATACAAAATATGAATTAGACGTATTAAAATAATTGTTTCAATTAAATAAAAAATCTAAATACGGACAGACTGGCACCTAAAAGTAAATAACACTAAAATGTAATTTGAAATATAATAATTAATACTTATATCACAATATAGGTAAAACCAGTAAGGAAGCAGTAGAACAAAGTCTAGTTCATCCCGCCAAAATTCCATGTTAGTGTTTAATACCATACATTAAAAGTTTTAATTTGTAGTTATTACTTTCCCTTTTATGAATTCACACTTCCAGTATATAGGTATATTTATTTATATATATATATTGACCGATTAAACGGCTTGACCGATTGAGCTCAAATTTGGAAGTTCAGCTCGTGTCATCAATGGCTTGGTACCATATAAATTTGGCCTTTTTGATTAAGGGACGGGGGCGCGGAGTGCCGTTTAATTTTTGAATGTACCAAAAAAACCATGTGGGATATCAAATGAAAGGTCTTGACGAGTACATCTCATTGGATTGTAGTCCGGGGGGCGCCGTGGGTCATGACGGGCCCAAATCGGGGCAATGTGGGGCCCCATAATACAAAAAATCATGTGGGGTATCACATGAAAGGTCTTGACGAGTCTTCTCATTGAGCGGTATTCTGGGGGGCGCCGTGGGTCATGTCAGGCCCAAAACTGGGGCAATGTGGGGTCCATAATACAAAAAAACATGTGGGGTATCAAATGAAAGGTCTTGACGAGCACATCACATTGGGTGGTAGTCCGGGGGCGCCGTGGGTCATGTCGGGCCCAAAACGGGGGCAAAGTTGAATTGTAAAATTTAATAGCAGATATAAATTTAACAGAAATTGTTAATTTGACAGGAAATGTAATATATGTACATATATATAACAAAAAATTTAAAATTTAACAGAAGATGTAAATATAACAGAAAATGCGAATTTAACAGAGAATGTAAAATTTTTAAAGAAATGTAAAATTTATTGCAAAATGCGAAATCTAACAGAAAATGAAAAATTTTACAAAAAATGTAAAATTTATTACTTTCCCTTTTATAAATTTACACCTCCAGTATATTTATTACTTTCCCTTTTATGAATTCACATTTCCTGTATGTCGTTATGTCGGTATCTCCTCACCTGGCCATAACTCTTAAAGGGCTGGACCGATTGAGCTCCAATTTGGAAGTTGAGTTCGTGTCATCAGATGATTGGTGCCCTATAAATTAAGGGCCTTTTTGATCAGGGGGAATAGGCACGGAGGGCTGCTTAAATTTTTATATGTACCAAAAAAAGCATGTGGGGTATCAAATAAAAGGTCTTGCCGAGTACATCTCAATGGCGTAGTTCGGGGGGCGCCGTGGGCCATGCCGGGCCCAAAAGGCGGCATTGTTGGGTACCATTATACAAAAAATCATGTGGGGTATCAAATGAAAGGTTTTGAAGTGTACATCTCAATGGGGAGTATTTCGTGGGGCGTCATGAGTCATGTAGGGGTTAAAACGGGGGCAATGTAGGGCCCCATCATACAAAAATAATGTGGGGTATCAAATGAAAGGTCTCCAACAGTACATCTCAATGGGGAGTAATCCGGAGGCCGCCTTGAGTCATCTCGGGCCCAAAACGGGGTAATGTGGGGCACAAGTATACAAAAATCATGTAGGGTATCAAATGAAAGCTCTGGAAGAGGACATCTTGTTGAGTACTCCGAGAGGTACTCTGGGTCTTGTGGGCCCCATAATGTAAAAAGACATGAGAGGTATCAAATAAAAGATATTGAAGAATACATCTCGTTTCGCAGTCCGTTGGGCTTCGTAATTTATGTTAGGGCCCAAAACCTGTGCCATGTGGGGGCCCATCATAAAAAAATCATGTGGGGCATCAAATGAATGGTCTTGAAGAGCAGTCCGAGCAGTACCCTGGGTCATGTGAAGCCAGTTATACAAAAACAAAAATGTGGAGCACCGGGGGCCACATTTTTACAATATTCATCTACCACAAAAATATATATATATATGTATACATTATCATGGATCAGCAAAACGAGACCCAACTAGATTTTATATGGAAATTTACAAACAGATGGCACACAAACAAAATTAGAGAAAAAATCTTTTTTTAGCGATTTATTTTTTTAAAAATACTGTAAAAGTATAAAAAATTTTTAAAATATATGTTGCTAAGATGTTATTAGACTTTTTTATAACTATTCATATATACGAATAAAAAAATTATCATATCTACATAAAATTAAAATTATGACAAATCGGTCCCACCTGTTCTAATTTATGAAACCCGAATATATGATCCTTATTGTTTTTTTCAAATCTTGACCCTGACCCGTTTGATTAAAACACAGCTATAATGAGGCTAATAAATCCAAAAAAGTTTAATAGCTGTGTTTTTTTCAAACGGGTCAGGGTAAAAAAAATACAAAAAGAGACCTTGATCCTGACCCGATTGAAAAAAACACAGCTATTATATTATAATGCAAAATATTATTAAAAAAATTGAAATGCTGCAAAATTTTCGTAATACACTCTGTTAATATAAAATAAACAGACCGAGATAGAAAATGCTAATTTTTTTTCCTCCTGGTCTAACAATTATTTTGTTTTGCGTTTCATTACTGTATTTACTTATATGGTGCTCATGTATAAGAATTTTTATTATTTTATAATTCCTTTTAAAGATTGGCTAGTAAGGTCTTATATTTCTGTTTAAATGAATACTGATGGTAGATATTCATATTTTTTTATCCTGGCAATAGGAAATAATACCATATCAATATTATTTCGTTCTTAATGATTTATTACTATCTAAACAAAAATAAATCTAAGGTTAAACAACCAAGTTATTAACCAAAAAAATAAACCTTATTTAAGCATTTAAATATATATAAGTATATATATGTATACATTATTTCCAAATATTTACATTTTCCTAAAAAATATCAAATAACTTTCTACTATATAAATATTGCTTAAATGAAATAATTATAAAATTTAATGTACGAAATATATACAAATATGTAGGTATTATTCTTAGAAATAATACATATTTACATACATAAAGTTTCAATTCGTATATATGTATACCAGCTGGTTTACTATTTATGTCAATCGATATTACATCAACCAATTTTCTATATTAGTTAATAAAACTAATATAGAAATTGTTTTTCCACCAAGTTTTTGCCTCCCACTGTTATAAAATTGTGTTTTTTTACTAATTTTTGCGTCCCAAAAATGATTCCTGACCAATTTTTTGACTCCCAATATTAAAATTGTCTAGCATTAACTTAAATTTTTCAACATTGTTGAAACTCAGCGCTAGCGCTTTTTTGGCTAACTGCTGGTATTTTCTTCGCCTACATTGATTTCCATATGTTGAAAATTTTTCAAGTTAACACTATCGATTAAAGCTGCAATTGTGCGCCGGCCTTTATATAACTAATGTATGTTGTAACATCAACTATGTTCATCTTTAATTGAAATATTAATTAAATTATTCAAAATCCAATTTGTATGCAAAAGATTAATAATGAAACAATATATTTTTCTACACCATTTATTGCGTCATCAGTTAATAAGTAATCCAAGATTGTTGGTAGTACGTAGTATATAATTTTTCGTGTAGTACATTTAATATACGTAAGCTCCATATATATGTATATACCCTTTTTAATATAACGAATAATGACCATTTTGGAAGAGTTCAATTTTTGTGAATTTGTTAAATAAAATCGATTCACTCTTATATAATCATATCAAAATTAAATAAATGACTGTTTACTTAAAAAAGTGACCTGCATATACAGAAACAGAGGTTTGTCGAAATATATAAAAAATAGAAATGGAAATTTATTAACTTTGATAAAATTGTAAAAGGAAATTTTGATTTTTCATCATCACACAACACTAACTACATACCTAAATTTAACTCACTAGGAGGGGATAAAAAATATAATAAAGAGATAATAATTAAATTATGCGAACTGAACAGTTAATTAATTGATCAAATACCTAATGTACAACTATTGTATATATAATATTTAAAATGGGAAAATATATTCTATTAATAGTCACAGACAACTGCAAACAAAACGAAAAACGATTTATAAATATAATATGTATATTTATTTATTTAAATATATAAAATATAAGATAACATTTTGTAAGTTATATTTAAATATGTATCACCTGGGTAAAATACATTTTTAATTTTTGGAATTAGATTAAACTAGTTTTTAATCGATGTTCGTCGAACATCATACTTTATAAACAATTTTTCCCCAGAAATAATATGTATTTATATTATAATCTTCTCTACTACAAATAATTTGAATTTGAAGACTATATTTTGTATTATAATCAATAATTTGTAATATAACATATGATTATATAAAGGAGCTTCTGTTAATTGTAAACTGTGAAGCTACTACATGAACATAATAATAAGCAAACGTCGATTTCCAGATGTTTTTAACTATTGGAAAAGATAAATTACCTACATATATAATATAATTAGACGACAATAGTTTGAAACTTTTGAATAATTGTTAGACCAGGAAGAAACGTTTGAAAAGCTCCACGAATGATATGTTCCAGCAAAGCCGCTTTGGTTCCCTTTGGTCTTATACAAATTGTTCAACTGTCTGTCATTTGATCACTTTTCTTCAATTTGTTATACACAATTATTTGAAAATAGATACATCATTCATATAAATATATGTATGTATGTATACTATGTACATATTTTCTGTAATAAATAAATTTCGTTTCTACATTAAATAAACTTGATTAAATTAAAAGCTCCAAAATTTATACCATTAGAATTAGATTAATATTTTTTAACATAACTCATGAATTTATTACAATTGAAATTAAATATTATAAACAAATTTATTTTTTATATACATATAAAATATAGAATTAATCAACAATTCATTTTTGTTGTACACGGATAGTCAATAAAAAGCAATAATATACAAACAAATTAGCACTGGAATCTTCACTGTTATTCATCATAAAAAGCTTTGCGGGCCTGAGAAATCAGTTCAATTTAACTTTTAAAACCATTCTGTTGTTGTATATTTGCGGAGAATATTCTAAAAAATATTAATAATAAAGAAAAAACTGGTTCAATTAATTAACGAAATTTTGGGCAACACAAAACAAAACAAAATTCATTTAAAAAAACGTTCTGAATTATTCAATATTTTTTTTAAATAAAATTTATAAAATTTTGTAAAACTTAATTTTGTTTCGGATTACAAAATGGATAAAGTTATATAATTCCAAAAAAAATTAGTGCAATAAAAAATATAATTTTATGTGAACTATAATAATAATGTAATCTGTGTACTTTTCAAATTTAAAAATCTGGAAAAAAGTAAATTTAATTTGGATTTATTCTCCTAAAAATTTGTTTATTGAACAACATGTAAAGGTATGCATCAGTGTGTAAAATGGATTATAAAAATTTTCACCTTGAAATTTCATTTAACAAAAACATACTAAATGGAATAACAACAAAAATGTGTAATTAAATTTTCAAAAATAAAAAAAATAAAAATTTTGTTGCAATTTTTTGTTATAATAAAATATGTATCAAGATGTTTTTGATTGATAGAAATAAAGGATAATTAACAGAATTTAAATATGATTTACAATTACAAATATTATGCAATATATATAAGTAAAATTATAATTTAGTAAGCTGTTTGGAACAATGAACAGTAACTTTACATTTTCCCGGAATTGTAACTACTAGATATATAGTATATACCTATATGTACTTATTCCTATACCAATTAATATATGTATAAGTGACATAACATAACCCTATCTAATCCACCTACTCTATTATTGCGAAATATATGTATAAAGAAATTCCCCCGTTTTCAAATATTTTCATTCTATAATCAATACTAAATTGTTTGGTAAACTTATAAAGTTTATAATTAATTTAGAAAAATAAAAACGGTGACTGATTACAGACAAAGTTTAGATTAGTATTTAAATAAAAAAAAGTGAACTCTATGTAGTAATACACTTTTTAGCACATCGATAAGCTCTGAAAAAGATCTTGTACTTTTACTTGTTCAATTGATTTAAGCTGTTAGCAACAGTTTTTATATGTTTTCAAACGAAATTCATAATATGAATATGGACAAACTGTTTACATCAATATTGAAAATTAAATTTTTGTAAGAGTATATTTTATTTACGAGTAATGGCAAATTGTATAAAAATCGTAGGTAACTTTGTATTGATTGTGCAAATTTCATCAGAAAAGCAATCAAATGTAATAGATAGGAAGATTAAAGAGAATTGAATATACATATAATAAATACTTCAAAGGCTTCAAATTCATTTGCCCGAAGTCGATTATAAAGTAATTATTAAAAATAAGATACCGTAAAACTTATTTTATATAACGTATGTAAATGCACTCTAAAATTTAAAATAATTAAGTTTTGCAATATTTAGACAGGATTTAATAGAATAATATAATATTAATTGATCATTATAACAATCACAATTTTTTCGTGATGTTGAATTACTTTTTTTAATTATAATTAATTTAATCTTTTAAATAAATTATTTACTTATATTGAATTTATATTTCCGAATAATCAACATGCAAAATTAATTATTAAATTTAAATAATTGCATTCCATTATTTGGAGGAACAAAACTTTCCTTGGTTTTCCTAGTAATTTTTGTTATACTCGTATGTATTTTCAAAATAGAAAAGCACCCAAACTATTTAATATCCTTTTACCGAAAGCTTTTTCCGGCATATGTATTCAACAAGTGAATGTGAAACTTTTATGTATATTATTTAAACAGTGAACTTTCGCCTGACTACGTCAGTTTTATTATTACAGTCTCTGAGTGATATTTTCCTATGCATTTATAAAAATACTATTTTAAATTACATAAATCTAAAAAAGTGAATTTTATAAATTAATTTTATATTTAAAATAATTGAAAACATGTTCTAAAGTTTTGTGTGTTTTTTAATTAAGTATGTATGTATGTAATATGTACATTTTGTATTATACAATTAAGGATATTATTATAATTATATAGTTAAAAATTGAATATACCAGGACTGTTAAATTGAGAATATTTCGAAATATGGTATCAAATTAAAGTATACAAATTGAATATGTTTTAATTCATTTAACTACTAAATTACATACAGAACAAATCCTTATATCTGGATATATGAAATATTTAATATATTTATATAATATTTTAGCGACTTTATATTTGTTAGTACTTAATAAAATAGTAGATAATATAAGTCAAAGAAACCAAATGAATACTTAATAAAATAGCAAAATATAATTATACATTTATTTATGAAATTGTAATCTCTATCATCATAAGTCAAATAAAATTTTCGATTATATTTCCATTCAAATATATCAAATATTATAACGATAATAGTAGGTATATGAATTTATAGAAAATTCAACACAGAATTTTATAAAAATAATTATCTTAATATACGTACAACATTGTATAAATATCCTTTATATGTGATGTTAATTATTAGTCTATCCGTTATATATAATTTTTCTAGAAATTTATCTAACATTTACTTAATAAAAACAGATTATTTATTAACCGTCTATATTTGATTTAACCTACAAGGATTCTAATTCAGTACATTATTTTCAGCATAAATAAATAGAGTACAATAAAAATATTTAATTTAGGAATTCATTATGTTGTCGATGTAGTAGTGATAGATGGTTATTTAGTGATAATAAAAAAAAACGTTGATCCTAATTAAAGCAATAAATTTAAATCGACAAAATTGCTTCTGTATTTGTTAATTAAATGTCCTTTGTGGTCTAAAATCAAACAAATATAAATTGTGGACTATCGCTTAAAAGTTTTTATTTTATTGTCGTAATTAATTTAGAAATAAATATTGCAATGCGATTTAACTTGTCTTATTTATAGAAAATTTTATTCAACAATTATTATTTAAATATAAATTTAGTTTTTATATAAAATTAAAATAATATTTTTGTGTTAATAATAATTTTATCCAATGTAGCATTAAAAATGTGGGCTTCCATTATATAATGTCCTTGAAATTCTTTGATATAAATTGATTTGACAAGAATATTTCGTTTTATAGAAATTTTTATATCACGCATAGTATGAAACCATTATTTTTATATCAGTAAGTCAAGTCCCTAAATCAACGCGTAATGGCGTACGATTTCTGTCAAAAATTTTAGGGACTCGAGTAAGAGTTTTGTATTAAATAAATTTTCCATTTTAAGTTATACTTATGTAATTCCATACATAATATATAGTAAGAACATCAATGATACTACTATTATTCTTTTTGGTTTACATTGAGTGCTACTTCTACTTGCTTCTTACCATTATTTATAAAGGCTGTATATAGAGGAGTACGAGTAATTTAAAGTAATATAATCTAAAATTTATTTTCTAATAAATTAAAAAAATTAAAATTCGGAATAGTTACATAGAATTAGATTTCGAATATATTTTATTTTCTATCATGTTTGGTTTTTTAATTTATTATCATACACATATTTATCGTATTAAGAGTGTATTGCCAATATTATATATTGCATACAAATTTCATAATTAATACAATTAAAAGCTTCAACAATATATCTATTTACAAAATTAATTAGGATTTTTATCTTTTAGAAAACTATCAGTTCAAGGATATGATGGACACATTAAGCAATAATTGTGATCTGAACATTGCTCTAAATATAAAAATAAAAAAAAATGTAATTGTGTCGTTATTTAGATACGTAAAAATTATCATAAATTTAAAAGCCATTTTCTGTTTTAAATAAATTTTAGAGAGTTTAGTTACGGAATATTCTATTTCATTCAAATCGGTTCAAACTTCTTGGTAACACATAAAATTTTGGTAATACATAATATTTATTATGCCAAAAATATAAAAATCCTAATATTTTCAATCTACAAAACTTTTTTTTTTATTAATCCGAAAGACATATTATTTTATCTAATTATAGCATAAGACTGTTTATTCGCTCATCAAGGTCAAAACTTATTGTCTATAACATAACATCGTTTTTCACAAATTATTTATCATATCCTTCATTTTCATAAAATTTCACAAAATGATTGCAAGTAATTATTATGAATATATTATGTAATTAGTTCAGCAGTCGCCTTGTAAATGGTGATGAAGGTAAATGATTTAACTTATTTATGAATATTTTCCATCAGCTTATCAAATCAGTAAAAAGGAAAACACTTTTTTTTAAAGAAAACAAATCAAATTGGTAAAAAAATATGTCGATATTCTATCGATATAACGCTCCTTTAAAAGAAAAATTAGCGAAAACTTAAATAATACTATTTAATAATTCATTTTTCTTATATAATAACTTTGGAATGAAAAGAGGAAATTTAAAAAAAATCCTTGTCTTAATTTCAACCATTTAATAAATTTGTTATACTAAAATAATAATACATATGTATATAAATTCACTTTGGTTTTGAGAAAATGTGCTTTTGACAAACCCGAGGTATGTTTTTCATATTTTTTAGATATAATTTTATCGTAAAAATGTCTAATGCAATACGTTTAGTTTTACCGATGGAAAGTTTGATTTAATGAAAATAAATCTTTACCAAAAAGAAGTGAAATTTAATGAAAATAAATCAAACTTTCCATCGGTGGGTCTATCCCGGATGTTGTTATTATAAATTTAAAACTCGTCCGGTAGACGGTGCTATTCGCATTTTGCCTAAACATCTTTTTCCGAATAGATTTATATAGTAAATGTGCAACACAATTGAAGTGTGACTATTCGTTGTAAAGGTATTTAAGAGTAGAATACGAAGCTAGTAACCAATCCAATTTCAGCCGCTATAGGTGCTGAATACCAAAATATCTTAAATGTTAATTTTTAAAATGGTATTTTGAATAGTAAATAAACCCTAAAATGGGGATTGGCATCGAATTTTGAAGCTAGTACAGCAGAATGATAGTTGACACAATTTTAATTTATGCCGCTAGGCTAGAGCGTAATATGTAATTATAATGTTTTTCAAAAATATAAAATAATTTGGTGAATCTTTACCAAAAAGAAGTGAAACCGCGTGTGTAGGAAAGATTATCTATTTCCAATAATTCGATTTTTGCCGCTAGAAGGCAGTCAAAATACAAATATAAAAATTCAGTTACCCATGTTGAATGTTCACTGAGTTTTATGATAAATCATATGTAAAAATGAGAAGAAATAACGTTTGCATAATACTAGCAATTAAAAAAGCCCATGATTATGAAACTACAGCGCAATAGTTCAGCTGTGCGCATTTTTTATTTCTTATAAGCTAAATAAAGTTATAAAAGGCTAAAAATACCTGGTAAAACAAATAATACGCAGTAAAAGTGCAAACTAGAAAGTCCTTCGTAAATTCAGAGTAACAACTTCATATATACTTATCATGATATTTATAAAGTGAAATAAAAAGTGTGTAAATGAAATGAATTTTGAAGTGCACATAGAATTACTGAATGTAGCATATTAATTTATATATACAATTGCAACAAACTATTAATAATAATAAAATAAATAAAAAAATCTTCCCTAAATTTAACTAGGCGGCACTGGCATACTACGAGTATATAAAATTAAAATTATATATTAAAACTTCTGGATCTTTTTATAATATTATCGTGAACTCTAAAATTAATATAAATTTCCTTTGAAACAAATTTTTTTCCATCATTATAATTTACATGGGCGGGCGTCAAACTTATTAAAAACACTAATTTTTGTATTTGTAATATAAACTAAAATATTTTTATAATAAAAATAAAGAATATAATTTGTAATTTTTTACAAATATACCTATTCTTTATTTTATTATACAAATATCAATAAATAATTCTTATTCTGCTGTTGCGTCTGCCGTCGGCAATGCAACAGAAAAAAAAATGTTAATTTTTTTTGGGCGTTAGTTCCATTGGGCATTAGTTCGTAGAGCCAAATACGATATCGTCGTGTGAGAAGCGAATTGTCGTAAGCGTTAGATACGTCAATTTGAGAGTATTGATACAGGAAGATAGAAAGTTTAAGTATCTATCGCCCTGTGTTCAGACGGATTCGATCCGAGAATATCCTGGCTACTATTTAATTGAAATTCTAAATTGTTGTAAGTTGTATTTACCTAAATTAATTATTTGCGAAATGTTGTATACATTTTATACGGTATTTTGGTGGTGTAGCGTAGTTCATCATATAAATTGCAAAATGTTGTATATATACTTTAAGAACAAATTTTCTACTATAAAATTCCAATTATGTTATATTCAAATTGTTGTATCTTTGTCATACGACAATAATATAAAAATAAATTACAATACAAATAAGTTGTTCTAATTATTGTATGTTAACTATACTACATTTTGTGGTTTATAATTCTGAAACAAATAGTGATAATTCATATGATTTAAATTGTGGTAAGTTGCATTTACAACCTTCTGAGATTTTTTCATAATTCTAAATAAAAAATTAAATTATCGTAAAGTTTGTGGTGCATCAATAAATTAAACTATAACAATCCTCTAATTTAATTTGAGACCAAAGTAATTACTGTTTTACATAGCTAAAGAACCCATCTTTGTAATAGAGTGTTAATTTATTGGAGTCATAATATTATTTATTGAGATAAATGCATTTAAAGGCCTCAGAAAAAAATTCAAAAACTTAATATTCATTTATCTCGGAACTTCATTTTAAATTATACTCTATTAACAGTATTTGCAAGTCACTAAATTATATTTATATGATATAATGAAAAGTTTCTCGTATTTCATACATGAAAATTTCTATATAATATTTCTTATAATTTTCGCCCTTAATATATTTATTAGAAATTCCTATTTCTAATATAAGTTTATTGTTTCCTCCGCAGGTTATAAAATCACCAAAAGTTTGCCTCAAAACAGAACCCCAATATTTAAAAAAATGACTACGTCAAAAGTATTTAACTATAAACTATTAATATTAGAACTGATGATGGCAAAATGAAATTTTGAATGTTATGCTATATTTTATTTAATAATATAGTTTCCTGGAATTATGAGAAAATTTACTTATCATTTAAATCAGCATTACAGCAATAAAAAAATAAATTCAATCAATCAAAATAGAAAATTTTCAATATCAATGAAATTATACAATTCTACTTGTTTAGTATTTTTTTTATATTTTTTACTTATGTTACCAAATAAAACTTATTCGGAAGTCAAAGTGCCATCAAACATATTGTCAGACTCTACGATTCTACCAATTAATCGGAATGAATCAAATTATAAAATTTCAGCTAGTAATAGTTTGTCTGATGTACAAATGGCAATTGGATCGTCTAGTTTACCTGTAAGAGGATGGCAATGTCATTGTTTAAATTTGACAAATGAATTTGAGGTACATAAAGAAGAAAAACTGTATTTAATTAAAAATAAGTAATCTTAAAATGTTCTTTTATTTTATCTAGGATGAATTAGAATGTGTCTGTCAGGGACAATCATTAGTAAGGATACCACAAAAACTACATCAAAATACACAGCGTTTGATTGTTGAATCTGCAGGATTACGAATTCTGAAACAAACTGGTCTGAAAGTGTATGCCAGTTCATTAAAAGACATGTATGTATTTAGAAAATTTAATTTCATATCATTTACTAAAAAAACATTCATTAGAACTTTAAAAAACTTAGAAGATTTTGATACTATAGAATCTGGAGCATTTGCATCTATTGAACATTTAAGACTGATGTAAGTATTAAAATGTATTTTATATAAGATATTTGGGACAGAAAATTAACTTATTTGGTGGTAGATATATTGATAATGCTCCAAAATTAACAACATTAACAAAAGGTGTATTTCTGAATATATCGAGCAGTATAAAGACAATGTAAGATCGTAAGATAGAATTATTCTTGGATACAATTAATACTAATAGAATCATTTATTAAAATTTTCAGTCGAATCATTAATACTGGATTAGTTAATATTCCTGATTTCAAATATTTGAATTCAGTTGGAACAATTTTGCAATTGGTGTAAGTATTTTAATAAGTATATTAATCGAACATAAATGATTTACATAATATATTGTAGAGATCTTGAAGGAAATAATATTGAGAACATTTACAAAAAAGGAGTGAGAATAAAGACTGAGCAATTGTAAGCAAAATATATATATAAAATATACATTTCATTGTATACTTACATATTTTTTCTTAAAATAGAATTTTAGATAATAATTCCCTAAAAATAATTGCTGATTCTGCATTTTTTGGTTCACAAATAGCAAAATTGTAAATATATATTTTTTTTTAATTAACATATAAACATTACTATATTTAATTAAAATTTTGTTCCTTGTTAGAAGCATAAGAGAAAATCGACAACTTGAAGATATTCATCCATCAGCATTTTTTGGAATTATGAATTTACAAGATTTGTATGTAGAAAAGCTTATATAATTTAATTAATTTATTCATTATGTATACTTTTTTTAGAGATCTATCAAGGACATCTGTTGTCTCATTACCATCCATTGGTCTTCAAGAATTAGAATTTCTCAGAGTGCAAAACACACATACGTTAAAAACAATTCCATCAATATACAATTTTAAAGTATATTTTGTCACTCAATAATAATTAAAAATTAATTAATTTTAATTCTCTTTTAGAATTTACAGGTTGCATGGCTAACACATTCATTTCATTGCTGTGCATTTAAATTTCCGTCAAGGCATGATCCATCTAGTCATGCAAAACGTATTAAATATTTAGAAAATTTACAAAAAACTTGTGGTAATCCTGGTGATAGTAATAAATTATATCCATTGGACAATAATTTTAAACAGGAATTTCGATATATAAGAAATGCCAATAAGATATCAGATCAAACTAAACCAATAAAACGAAAAAGATGGATGACTGAACTCTTAGGCGATGAACAACAAAATTATATTAGGTGATATTCAATAAAATCTTTAAGTATATTTTTTTGCTAATGTTTTTAAATAATTAGTCACTTTGAAAGTGGAAACTCTGAACAAATAGAAAATGACATAATTAATATAACTAATGAAGAAGAAGAAAGTATTAATCCAATTCGTGGTTCACCAATTACAACAATTGAATCTAATGATGATAAATTTAGTGTTGGAGATGAAGAAGAAAATTTGATTGATAATGACGAAGATAAAGGTTTATTTCATGATTCCACAGATGATGTTGTCAGAAATAATTTATTCGAGGCTGTTTGTGGAAATTTAACACCACAGTATGTATATAGAAATTAAAAAAATAAACATTATTTCATATTCCTTGTATTTAATGAAATGTAAATATATTTTATTGACAATTCACGTTCAATTCCAAATCCGAAATTTATTGTTGTTATGTAATCAAACATCAAATTCATAGAAAAAAACTGATAATCGAAATTCTTACAAAATATAATTTGAAATTAAATATATGTTATTAGTATTTATTTACAAATCATCTATAAACTGATTGTGTAACTCGTGTTCCAAAAGTATATCTATTCACGATTCATTTGACAAATAACGATAACAAAAAACATCAAAATTCGTTATCGTTATATGCCAAGTTTCATTTTTACTTTTAATTCTAAAAATATTTTTCTTTAAAAATTCAATTTTCTCAACCAAAAAAACATATTACATAAACGTTATGTACGTATCTGATTACATTATAATCATTATAATGTATAACAAATTCCACATGGCTTTGTAACTAAAACGATACATACATATAAGTAGGTACATAAATCGATTAATTCATTTTATTACATAAATATGATACATGTTTTTTTATATGTACCAGAAAAATTGATGTTAAATGTTTTCCAATTCCTGATGATCTTAATCCATGTGAGGATGTTATGGGTTCAAAATGGCTTAGAGCGTCAGTTTGGGTTGTTGTATTATTAGCTGTATTTGGTAATTTCGCAGTATTAATAGTAATATTAGCCACCAGGTATTGTAAGTAATAAATCTTTTCAAATTTAATTAATTTCTATATAATTACAGTACAGATGGTTCAGTTCCTAAATTTCTAATGAGTCATTTGGCATTAGCTGATCTATGTAGATATACATATTATACTTATTATAATTATCAAATAGCATTATTAGTTGATTTATTTTCATTCTGTAGGCATGGGACTTTATTTACTTTTCGTTGCTGCAATTGATGCTCATTCCATGGGTGAATATTTTAATTATGCTTTTGATTGGCAATATGGTAATTAAAAATTGTAATTACAGTTTTATTTATTCTAAAATTAATGTACTAATCAATTTAGGGGCAGGATGTAAAATAGCTGGATTTTTAACAGTATTTGCAAGTCATTTATCTGTATTTACATTAACGATAATAACACTTGAAAGATGGTTTGCTATTACAAATGCCATGTATTTAAACAGACGTATTAAACTACGCCCAGCAAAATATATAATGATGTGTGGTTGGATATATTCCTTTATAATGGCAGCATTTCCACTATTTGGTATTAGTAATTATTCTTCCACCAGGTATTTTAAAAAACAAAAGATGAGTAAGATAAAGTTGGTAATGTAATTATTTTGTATTCATATTGAAGTATTTGCTTACCAATGGAAGCTAGAGACTCTTGGGATGTAGCTTATCTTGTTTCAATCCTTGCAATTAATGGTATAGCATTTTTTGTAATTGCAATTTGTTATGGGAAAATCTATTATTCATTGGGAACTGAAACACGTCACGCAAGGAATAGTTCAACTAGTGAAATGACTGTAGCTAGAAAAATGGCAATATTGGTATATAAATCTCGATTAAACATAAATACTATTTATATGTATGTATATATTTTTAATTTTCTGTATTATTTTAATTAAAAAGGTATTTACGAATTTTTCTTGTTGGGCACCAATTGCATTTTTTGGTCTTACTGCACTTGCTGGATATCCTTTGATTGATGTAACAAACTCTAAAATTTTACTTGTATTCTTTTATCCATTGAATTCATGTGCTGATCCATATTTGTATGCAATTTTAACTGCTCAATATCGTCGTGATCTGTATACACTTTTATCCAAGTAAGTTTTAATCAGAATCACAGAAATTCTAAGGACTATACAAGCAGCCAATTTTTATAGTTAAATTAAAAGATTTAATATACATATAAATATATACACATAGTATAAAAAAAATTAAATTGAAAAATTATATTTTTAGATTCGGACTTTGCCAGCGTAAAGCTATGCAATACAAAACAAGTATGTCACTACCATTCGCTAACACATCTTCTCAACCTCAGACTCGATCTGTTCATGGTTCTCTAAATCGTGCAATAAATAAAAATGAACAACATGTTGAAACTGAAATAATGTTGGACAATAGAGACTATGTCTAAGAATGGCTTTTAATAATTGAGTCTTTTTGAATGAATCTCTAGATTTATTCCAGTTTTTACTCTCTTGTGATGTATTAAATAAAATTTATTTTTTTAAATTACTTAATATAATTTAAATTACTATATTTATTATATTATATATATATGTATGTATGTATGTGAATGTAAAATGCCATTTCAATGATTATTTCATTATCATTAAAATTAATATATGAACAAAAATAAAAGTATTAAAAATATTTATCAGAAAGAATTCATCAAAACTTAAATCTGTAACGATACAATTACATACATTTTATTTATAGAAAAATAATGTATATTTAAATAAAAATAATGTATATATATTTAAATATAACGTAACGTAAATTATCATAAAATGATTTATTTTTTTAGAACACTTCTAACGGTGAAATTTACATAAAATATTATAGATGTAAGATGTAAGTAATTAAAACAAAATGTAAAAACTGAATAATATATAAATTTACTTTACTATTTGATTTTTATTTTGGAACTTCAAAAAATTCACTCACGACCGAATTTTTGATGCGGTTTTTAAACCCGATTTTAATAAAAAAATACTTAAAACCGATACTTATTAGCCGTGTTTTTTTGTAGACGCGTATATTGTTTTTGTATTGTTTGTATATTGCAATTTTTACATTGAAAACAACAACAATTTAACGGCAAAAAAATGAGAATTACAGTAGTTATTTATATATTGCAAATGAATTGTAATGGATAAATAGTTAATAATATGACATGTAGTTGTCTCTGTTGTCAATATTTCGTTTCATTTCATTTATTTCAAATACATTGGACAAAAAAGGCATATAGTTTTGTATTTTTTAATTATATTTAATGATTTTTTTTACGTTTATAAAACTCAAAGTTAATGTGATTTAAAAAAAATTATCAGCTGATAAATTCAATTGTGATTGAAATAAAAAAAATTGTCGCCTCCTATGTTCAGTGAATCGTTTTTTTGCAAAAAATTTGCAATACAATATACCCGTATACAAAAAAACAGGGCTATTATTGATGTTTTGTATGAATAGTATTCATCATTTATGAATTAAAAACGAATCGTTTTGTATATAGGGGTTGACTGTTTTGTCATAAAACTCACAAATTTTAAATTTTAAAACAAAGATGTAATTGAAAATAAAGAAACAAAAAAGTATTTGCGAATAAAAAGCAAGAAAAACGGAATAAGATTGCCAACGAATTCAAGAGAATCAATATTATGAACCAGAGGACTTCCATTCAATTAAAAAGTTTATACGAATCATTAAAACATACTTCCTAAAAAGAAAAAAGTATCGAAAAGACACTTTAAAAAATACTTGTATTTTCATTTTTTGAATTTTAAATGTACATAGCCGGAAATATATGCAGCTTGTGAGGGGTACAATAGGAGGGCAAAAAATTAGTGATATTTTCGGAAAAGTACTGGAAATAATTAATGACCAGATAACATCTCTGCCAATTCCTTTTAATAGTAGTAGAACTTCCTATAATAATGATGCAAACAATTTTCTTTTTAGCACATTTCCAACCAAATTGGTAAAAATGTATATATTAGTTTCACTCTGTCTGTCCATCTGTCTCTCTCCGTCCGTTTACACAAACTTCTACATCTATTATCTATTAAGATAGAGCATAGAGAGTAGCCATAGATAGAGAATAATAAAATAATAGGTCTAGTAGAACAAAATTTTCTTCTATATATTTCCTCCTTCAAGTGCGAAAATTGCCAATATTTTAATTATTATACATCTAATAACTTTTAAACCAATGATATTTTTTTAGGTCTATAAAAACGAAGTATTGTTAGTAAAATCTTTTATCATTTTCATACTAAAGATATATCCATAAAATAACTACAGTTTCCCCTTCCCTTGCAGTTGTGGCCCTTCGAAAAACCAAAATTTACATTTTTAATTCACTTGTAATTTTATAACTACACAATATTTTCAAAAACAAATATTGAGAAAACTTTCGAAGTGCATTAAATAATAAATTAAAGTTATTTGCCTCACTCTTATAATTAATCAAAATGCTTAATTATATAAAGTCTTGCAATTTTGTTTAATTATGTTTTCTTATTGTTATCTTCTTATTCTTATATAATACTTTTTAAACAACACACAAAATCCAAATTATTTTAATATTATACTAACTTATTGACTCTAAATTAGAGTACTCTAAGGAACCTATTTACATTTCTTATTTTTGTAGTTATTTCGTTTTTTTGTTAATTTTATATTTCATTATTAATTATTCATTTATTTTTATTTATTTATTTACATTGGAAAATAATTTTTTTTTAAACCAGTATTACTTTTATTTTTATAATATAAAAAGCTGCCAAGTTGGAAGAGTGCTTCATATCCCCTTTTGCTTTTAGATAAACCTAGGATTTAAAAAAAAACAAAGAATTAAGTAAAAGTTATAATATTTTATAAAACTATTTTTTTTCACAATTTAAAAGTAAATATATTTTATGTTCTTATATGAAACATGATGTTATTCGAATGGTAAAAATTATATACAAGTTATTCGAATGGTAAAAATGATCAAATTCTTATCTATAATGTAGGGTTGAAGTTATGATATAATATTATATAATATGTAATATTATATTTATTATTATTGTTATATTATATATACTTATATTATATATATAAACATATAATATTTAATATATATATACATACATATATATATTATATATATACAGTTGCTCATAAAAGTATCCGGCCACCCTACTTGGTTCAAAATATTTAATGTTTTTCACTTCATTTTCAATTAAGTATTTTTTTTAATATTGGCTATAAAAAGCCTTTACTAAATGCTCTTTATAATACTAGAAAAACATATTAGAAAAATGAATTAATTATCAGAAAAACTTACTTAGCTGACCGAACTCATAAAACAATTGACACTAAAGTCGGCCACTAAGTGTGTATGCATACGGGGGACTTCCCCAAAATAAGTTTAGTTACCAAATAGTTTCCAAATAGTGCGTCATTCGAGAAAAATTGCATTTCCGAATTATGTACTTAATTGTTTGGTTGTCGATTTTTTCTGAAGTATATTTAATTTTGATATTTCTATAATTGGATTATAAATTACAAGACTAAATAATGTTAAAAAATAATAATTATTTGTTTTCTGATATTTAAAACTTAACGTCTAAGATTAATTCTATTCAGTAGAAAGAAGTGGCCGGATACTTTTGTGAGCAACTGTATATAATATATATATATGTAGATATATATATATATATATATAATATTACAGCTTTTTAATTTATATATCCATATGTACCTATATATTAATTTTTAAAATTACTACATGACAATATAACATAATATACATAATATGATTTAATAGAACCAGATTTTATGATAATTGAATTTTTGGTACTTTGAATCTTATAAATTAGGTATAGTCTAGTGAAATCATTCAAAAATTTTAACTTCTTCCCTTTTTAATAGGGTTGAGAAGGTATGTTTGTGAAATAGGATGCAACACCTCCGCGGGGGACTGGATTGAAGAAATGAGAAATTATTTTCTTAAAAATACTATTTCACACCTTATGCGAAAAATTTAGTTGCATTCTTATCACATAGAAATATTACACTTGAAAATTTATTTTTATTTTAAATTAAATCATTTATTTGTTCCTTCATTTATATAAACATAAATCTTAATTTAGTTAACTAGTATTAACCATTTTCAGGTTTTAATCTAATATAAAAAGTTATTGGTAGAATTTTTCCCAGTATTCTGATCTTTACATTTTCTTTATTTTTGTATTTCGACAGAAAATATTTTTAACAAAAACTGTAATTTTTTTTTTTTATATAAATCTTAACTATAAAAACTACAACTAAATCTCTTAAAATTAAATAGGTAAATTTGTATACATAATAATTTATGATATACATAAAAATTATTAATTTTTCTTCAATAATATTTAAAACTTTTTCAAATTTTTATTTTATTTAGTTATTTGCATAATACATATTTATGATTTGTAATTTTATTTAAATATAAATAGGTTTGGGTAGTTTATGCTTTATTCTATCATCTATTTCATTGTAAGTTTTAGAACCTAATCGATTTATGTATTTATTTTGAGTGTATGGAGTTTATTATAAAATGATAATGTTAATTTTTTGATTATTTCTGACATAAACGGTATGTTTTTAAAATTGTGCAATAGGTGTATCGGCATTCTATATGGCATATTTAATGCCATTCTTAATACTTTATTTTGTAGTCTTTGTAATTTATTTATATGTGTATTTGCACTGTTGCACCAAACCGGACAACCATATGTTACTATTGGAAGGATATAGCATTTGTATATAAATATTTTATTTTTGGTTGAAACCGAGTTATGTTTTTTTAAAATATTATATAATAGGGAAATTATTTTATTACATTTTCTAATTGTTTCATTTATATGTGATGAAGAGAATTTAAGTTTTGTATCATGGATTAATCCAAGATATTTAACGTTTTGTTTCCATGATATATTTAGATTGCATATTTTTAACGGGTTAGTTTCACTATCTTTTTTCGCAATTCTTGAATGCCTAAAAAGAATAGCTTCTGTTTTTTCATCATTTAATTTAATTTTCCACTTATGATAAAAATTTTTCAAGATTATCATACATTTTTCTAGATCGTTTTTAATTGATTTGAATTCATGATTATGTTTAGTACATATTATAGCAGTATCGTCTGCGTAAATTGCTAGTTTACAATGTTGTGGTACTGGGATATCGTTGAGGAAAATATTAAATAAGTGGGGGGATAATGAAAAACCCTGAGGAACCCCAGAAGTCGGGTAAAAGTAATTCGATTTTACATCATTTATTTGCACAAAAGCTTTTCTGTTTGTTAGGAATGATTTTATAATTTTGATCATATATATTGGAAATTTATATGTTAGAAGTTTATGCAAGATACCATTGTGCCAGACATTGTCGAATGCTTTTTCTATGTCAATCAATAAGAGTCCTGTGCTATTATTTTTGTTGAAGTTGGATGTTATTTCTTCACATAATCTCAATATTTGATGGGATGTCGCGTGATTTGGACGGAAACCGAATTGTTCATTTATAATAATTTTTTTTGATTTTTCAAACTTTGTCAATCTTGCTAAAATAAGTTTTTCTAGAATTTTCGAAAATGTACATAGCAGTGTTATAGGTCTAAAACTTGTAACGTTAGTGGGGTCTTTATTCGGTTTTGGTATGGCTATTATTTTTCCTGTTTTCCAGATATTTGGAAAATAGGATAATTTTATACATGAATTATATATAATTGATAAATATTTAATAGCTAGTTCCGGGAGAGATTTTACAATTTTATTAGGTATGTCATCGAATCGAATTTCATTTTCTGTATTTAATTTTTTTTTTAAAGGAATTATCTTTTCATTTATTTCTTTTTTAAAATTTTTCTAGTAGGACTTAACTTAAAATTTGTGTTTATGGTAAATGTCAAAGGTAAGTGGTCAGAACTTAGATCATTTGTTGTTCTTACGTTAGATATGCAATCAAATTTTTTTGTTATTATGAGATCCACTATAGATGGTTGACCTTTAGTGGGGTAAAGTGTTGGTGTTTGAGGAGCATGGATCTTACAATTTTTATTCAATGTTAGTTGATATAATTTACTTCCTTTTTGTGTATTTTTGATGTTATTCCAAGCATGATGCTTGCAGTTAACATCGCCAGTGAGTAAAAATGAACCAAGTATTGAAAATAGTTTAGTTAGGTCTTTTATGAAATGTGAGGATTTAATTTCTGGTGGGGCATATATAGTTCCAATAGTAACAAAATTGTTATTTTTTAATGTAATTTTTACTAAAACATTTTCAATTGCAACAGTTTTAATTTTTTTTATTTCAAAATGTTTTATAGTGTGATGTATTAAAACAGCAACACCACCGCATTGTTTATGTTGTCTATCTACTCTAAATATTTTAAAATTCGGTAGATTAAAATTAATACTAGGCTTTAAATATGTTTCTGAAAGAAAAATAATTTTTATATTGTTTTTACTTACAAAATTAGCTAATTCTAAGATTTTATTATTTATGGAATTACAATTCCAGCTCATTATATTATTGTTATTGGTACCATAATTGACAATCATGGGTTTGTATACTCGATAAGAATTGCTAGACGCGTATTGTGACAAGTAGTATTTTTAAGCTTACTGATTAATTCTTTATAAAGATCCATTGTTTTTTTTTATATCAGGAATATTTCTGAAGTCATTCATTAGAGACATCATATTAATTGGAGTTACGTTTTCCATTATCAAATTGTTAGTTGTTGTTGTTGCTGGGTTCGCACATGGATTATTGTTTTCTACTATTACTGGTGGTAACGAAAGTTTAGACTTTTTTGGAGCACTTATAACATAATCTTTTTCACTATCTGATAAAATATTAAATGGATTTTCATCATCCATACTTTTGGATATAGTACTATTTTTCCGCACTTTTATTTTGTCTATCGGTTTGTTTTTCCTCTTGTTTCGCACCATTATGGGATCAGAAACAATAAGACACACACTTTTATTGTTCAATTTTTTTTGTTCTTTTTTAAACACGTGTTATTAATTTTTATATTTTATTTAAATTTGTAATTGGGTCTTTCTATTGCAAGAGCTTTAAAGAGACTGAAAATTTATTATATAGTTATGAAAATTGAATATTTGGAATATGAAATGACTATAAAACAAGCCACATTTTATAACCATATTCAACATTTCAACTTACAAATTACGTGCAATAGGTTAGTGCTTACCCAATTCACTCATATTTTAACCCGCTGCTCTGTTTAGGTGGAGGAGGAGGTATATATCGTCGTGTGAGAAGCGAATTGTCGTAACTGCAAAAATGAAGTTCCGAGATAAATGAATATTAAGTTTTTGAATTTTTTTCTGAGGCCTTTAAATGCATTTATCTCAATAAATAATATTATGACTCAAATAAATTAACACTCTATTACAAAGATGGGTTCTTTAGCTATGTAAAACAGTAATTACTTTGGTCTCAAATAGAATTAGAGGATTGTTATACTTATAGTTTAATTTAGTGATGCACCACAAACTTTACGATAATTTAATTTTTTATTTAGAATTATGGAAAAATCTCAGAAGGTTGTAAATGCAACTTACCACAATTTAAATCATATGAATTATCACTATTTGTTTCAGAATTATAAACCACAAAATGTAGTATAGTTAACATACAATAATTAGAACAACTTATTTGTATTGTAATTTATTTTTATATTATTGTCGTATGACAAAGATACAACAATTTGAATATAACATAATTGGAATTTTATAGTAGAAAATTTGTTCTTAAAGTTCAACATTTTGCAATTTATATGATGAACTACGCTACACCACCAAAATACCGTATAAAATGTATACAACATTTCGCAAATAATTAATTTAGGTAAATACAACTTACAACAATTTAGAATTTCAATTAAATAGTAGCCAGGATATTCTCGGATCGAATCCGTCTGAACACAGGGCGATAGATACTTAAATTTTCTATCTTCCTGTATCAATACTCTCAAATTGACGTATCTAACGCTTACGACAATTCGCTTCTCACACGACGATATAAGGAACAACTCACATCGGAGGGTTAATTTAAAAAAAATGAAAAAATTGTTTTTTAATAATAAAATTTTACACGTGAATTTATAAATTTTATTTAAATCTTCGTTTTCATTAAATGCTAGGTGGATCAAAAGGACTTCCAACTTGGCAGATTTTTTTTTGTATATCAATTTGTATATGTCAGTTGAGAATTTGGACTGAGTTTAAGTTACCAATGAATAAAAACAAATTAACACTGTTATACTAATTTTTAAATTTTGGAATTACTAGAGCAGAAAAGGTTGGAATTTTGGTTTGAAAACTATATTTGAGAGCTAATATCTAATCTAAGACCTTTGCGAAAAATTTGAATTTCACGAACAACATAATACATATATAAAGTTAAAAGTTATAATTTTTTCAAAACTATTAATGTTGTTCAATTATAAATTATTACGAAGTTTCAATAAATAAATACTCGAAATTGTATATATATGCAATGTAATATTAATTTTTAAACTGTCGAAATCTTTACAACCGTAAAATGAAGAGGGTTGAAGGTACAGGTCTCGTTTTTATGTACAAGGTGTAGAATAGTGTTTTTAAGAAACTAATTTTTCATTTTTTTGATATAGTCTCCCGCATAGGGGATATTGCTTATTTCATTAATACACCCCCTCCTCTACTTTAATGATATGGTGGTTTATAATTTTAAGTGATTTCGCAAGGTTTGAGATTATGGTACCTGGCATAGAAGTTACAAAGTCATACATAAAATCTGGACCATTTTATAGCCATTTTGAATTTTAAAAATTTAACTTTAAAAATATCGAAATTCAAATACAACTAACATAAAGAGGGTTGAGGGGATGGGGCTGATTTTTTCATATAAGGTGTAAAATTTCATTGTTAAAACAGTATTTTTCCATTTTTTTAAATTAGCGCCCCGCGGAAGGCATGGAGCTTGTTTCCTAAATATACCCCCCCCTCCACCCAAAAAGAGCAGAAGGATAAAATTTGTAGTGATTTGGATTACCACGAACCTAGTGAACCCAATCTATAAGTTTCAAGTTAATATCTAAACTGTGGCTTATTTTATAGTCATTTAAGTTCCAAAAATTAAATTTTCAGAAATTCTGTAATAAATTTTGTAATATAACATTTCTTAGATTTTCATCATCCATACTTTTGGATATATGTAGTACTATTTTTCCGCACTTTTATTTTGTCTATCGGTTTGTTTTTCCTCTTGTTTCGCACCATTATGGGATCAGAAACAATAAGACACATATTTTCGGAAAAGTACTGGAAATAATTAATGACCAGATAACATCTCTGCCAATTCCTTTTAATAGTAGTAGAACTTCCTATAATAATGATGCAAACAATTTTCTTTTTAGCACATTTCCAACCAAATTGGTAAAAATGTATATATTAGTTTCACTCTGTCTGTCCATCTGTCTCTCTCCGTCCGTTTACACAAACTTCTACATCTATTATCTATTAAGATAGAGCATAGAGAGTAGCCATAGATAGAGAATAATAAAATAATAGGTCTAGTAGAACAAAATTTTCTTCTATATATTTCCTCCTTCAAGTGCGAAAATTGCCAATATTTTAATTATTATACATCTAATAACTTTTAAACCAATGATATTTTTTTAGGTCTATAAAAACGAAGTATTGTTAGTAAAATCTTTTATCATTTTCATACTAAAGATATATCCATAAAATAACTACAGTTTCCCCTTCCCTTGCAGTTGTGGCCCTTCGAAAAACCAAAATTTACATTTTTAATTCACTTGTAATTTTATAACTACACAATATTTTCAAAAACAAATATTGAGAAAACTTTCGAAGTGCATTAAATAATAAATTAAAGTTATTTGCCTCACTCTTATAATTAATCAAAATGCTTAATTATATAAAGTCTTGCAATTTTGTTTAATTATGTTTTCTTATTGTTATCTTCTTATTCTTATATAATACTTTTTAAACAACACACAAAATCCAAATTATTTTAATATTATACTAACTTATTGACTCTAAATTAGAGTACTCTAAGGAACCTATTTACATTTCTTATTTTTGTAGTTATTTCGTTTTTTTGTTAATTTTATATTTCATTATTAATTATTCATTTATTTTTATTTATTTATTTACATTGGAAAATAATTTTTTTTTAAACCAGTATTACTTTTATTTTTATAATATAAAAAGCTGCCAAGTTGGAAGAGTGCTTCATATCCCCTTTTGCTTTTAGATAAACCTAGGATTTAAAAAAAAACAAAGAATTAAGTAAAAGTTATAATATTTTATAAAACTATTTTTTTTCACAATTTAAAAGTAAATATATTTTATGTTCTTATATGAAACATGATGTTATTCGAATGGTAAAAATTATATACAAGTTATTCGAATGGTAAAAATGATCAAATTCTTATCTATAATGTAGGGTTGAAGTTATGATATAATATTATATAATATGTAATATTATATTTATTATTATTGTTATATTATATATACTTATATTATATATATAAACATATAATATTTAATATATATATACATACATATATATATTATATATATACAGTTGCTCATAAAAGTATCCGGCCACCCTACTTGGTTCAAAATATTTAATGTTTTTCACTTCATTTTCAATTAATTATTTTTTTTAATATTGGCTATAAAAAGCCTTTACTAATGCTCTTTATAATACTAGAAAAACATATTAGAAAAATGAATTAATTATCAGAAAAACTTACTTAGCTGACCGAACTCATAAAACAATTGACACTAAAGTCGGCCACTAAGTGTGTATGCATACGGGGGACTTCCCCAAAATAAGTTTAGTTACCAAATAGTTTCCAAATAGTGCGTCATTCGAGAAAAATTGCATTTCCGAATTATGTACTTAATTGTTTGGTTGTCGATTTTTTCTGAAGTATATTTAATTTTGATATTTCTATAATTGGATTATAAATTACAAGACTAAATAATGTTAAAAAATAATAATTATTTGTTTTCTGATATTTAAAACTTAACGTCTAAGATTAATTCTATTCAGTAGAAAGAAGTGGCCGGATACTTTTGTGAGCAACTGTATATAATATATATATATGTAGATATATATATATATATATATAATATTACAGCTTTTTAATTTATATATCCATATGTACCTATATATTAATTTTTAAAATTACTACATGACAATATAACATAATATACATAATATGATTTAATAGAACCAGATTTTATGATAATTGAATTTTTGGTACTTTGAATCTTATAAATTAGGTATAGTCTAGTGAAATCATTCAAAAATTTTAACTTCTTCCCTTTTTAATAGGGTTGAGAAGGTATGTTTGTGAAATAGGATGCAACACCTCCGCGGGGGACTGGATTGAAGAAATGAGAAATTATTTTCTTAAAAATACTATTTCACACCTTATGCGAAAAATTTAGTTGCATTCTTATCACATAGAAATATTACACTTGAAAATTTATTTTTATTTTAAATTAAATCATTTATTTGTTCCTTCATTTATATAAACATAAATCTTAATTTAGTTAACTAGTATTAACCATTTTCAGGTTTTAATCTAATATAAAAAGTTATTGGTAGACTTTTTCCCAGTATTCTGATCTTTACATTTTCTTTATTTTTGTATTTCGACAGAAAATATTTTTAACAAAAACTGTAATTTTTTTTTTTTTATATAAATCTTAACTATAAAAACTACAACTAAATCTCTTAAAATTAAATAGGTAAATTTGTATACATAATAATTTATGATATACATAAAAATTATTAATTTTTCTTCAATAATATTTAAAACTTTTTCAAATTTTTATTTTATTTAGTTATTTGCATAATACATATTTATGATTTGTAATTTTATTTAAATATAAATAGGTTTGGGTAGTTTATGCTTTATTCTATCATCTATTTCATTGTAAGTTTTAGAACCTAATCGATTTATGTATTTATTTTGAGTGTATGGAGTTTATTATAAAATGATAATGTTAATTTTTTGATTATTTCTGACATAAACGGTATGTTTTTAAAATTGTGCAATAGGTGTATCGGCATTCTATATGGCATATTTAATGCCATTCTTAATACTTTATTTTGTAGTCTTTGTAATTTATTTATATGTGTATTTGCACTGTTGCACCAAACCGGACAACCATATGTTACTATTGGAAGGATATAGCATTTGTATATAAATATTTTATTTTTGGTTGAAACCGAGTTATGTTTTTTTAAAATATTATATAATAGGGAAATTATTTTATTACATTTTCTAATTGTTTCATTTATATGTGATGAAGAGAATTTAAGTTTTGTATCATGGATTAATCCAAGATATTTAACGTTTTGTTTCCATGATATATTTAGATTGCATATTTTTAACGGGTTAGTTTCACTATCTTTTTTCGCAATTCTTGAATGCCTAAAAAGAATAGCTTCTGTTTTTTCATCATTTAATTTAATTTTCCACTTATGATAAAAATTTTTCAAGATTATCATACCTTTTTCTAGATCGTTTTTAATTGATTTGAATTCATGATTATGTTTAGTACATATTATAGCAGTATCGTCTGCGTAAATTGCTAGTTTACAATGTTGTGGTACTGGGATATCGTTGAGGAAAATATTAAATAAGTGGGGGGATAATGAAAAACCCTGAGGAACCCCAGAAGTCGGGTAAAAGTAATTCGATTTTACATCATTTATTTGCACAAAAGCTTTTCTGTTTGTTAGGAATGATTTTATAATTTTGATCATATATATTGGAAATTTAAATTTATTTTTCTATGTCAATTAATAAGAGTCCTGTGCTATTATTTTTGTTGAAGTTGGATGTTATTTCTTCACATAATCTCAATATTTGATGGGATGTCGCGTGATTTGGACGGAAACCGAATTGTTCATTTATAATAATTTTTTTTGATTTTTCAAACTTTGTCAATCTTGCTAAAATAAGTTTTTCTAGAATTTTCGAAAATGTACATAGCAGTGTTATAGGTCTAAAACTTGTAACGTTAGTGGGGTCTTTATTCGGTTTTGGTATGGCTATTATTTTTCCTGTTTTCCAGATATTTGGAAAATAGGATAATTTTATACATGAATTATATATAATTGATAAATATTTAATAGCTAGTTCCGGGAGAGATTTTACAATTTTATTAGGTATGTCATCGAATCGAATTTCATTTTCTGTATTTAATTTTTTTTTTAAAGGAATTATCTTTTCATTTATTTCTTTTTTAAAATTTTTCTAGTAGGACTTAACTTAAAATTTGTGTTTATGGTAAATGTCAAAGGTAAGTGGTCAGAACTTAGATCATTTGTTGTTCTTACGTTAGATATGCAATCAAATTTTTTTGTTATTATGAGATCCACTATAGATGGTTGACCTTTAGTGGGGTAAAGTGTTGGTGTTTGAGGAGCATGGATCTTACAATTTTTATTCAATGTTAGTTGATATAATTTACTTCCTTTTTGTGTATTTTTGATGTTATTCCAAGCATGATGCTTGCAGTTAACATCGCCAGTGAGTAAAAATGAACCAAGTATTGAAAATAGTTTAGTTAGGTCTTTTATGAAATGTGAGGATTTAATTTCTGGTGGGGCATATATAGTTCCAATAGTAACAAAATTGTTATTTTTTAATGTAATTTTTACTAAAACATTTTCAATTGCAACAGTTTTAATTTTTTTTATTTCAAAATGTTTTATAGTGTGATGTATTAAAACAGCAACACCACCGCATTGTTTATGTTGTCTATCTACTCTAAATATTTTAAAATTCGGTAGATTAAAATTAATACTAGGCTTTAAATATGTTTCTGAAAGAAAAATAATGTTTATATTGTTTTTACTTACAAAATTAGCTAATTCTAAGATTTTATTATTTATGGAATTACAATTCCAGCTCATTATATTATTGTTATTGGTACCATAATTGACAATCATGGGTTTGTATACTCGATAAGAATTGCTAGACGCGTATTGTGACAAGTAGTATTTTTAAGCTTACTGATTAATCCTTTATAAAGATCCATTGTTTTTTTTTATATCAGGAATATTTCTGAAGTCATTCATTAGAGACATCATATTAATTGGAGTTACGTTTTCCATTATCAAATTGTTAGTTGTTGTTGTTGCTGGGTTCGCACATGGATTATTGTTTTCTACTATTACTGGTGGTAACGAAAGTTTAGACTTTTTTGGAGCACTTATAACATAATCTTTTTCACTATCTGATAAAATATTAAATGGATTTTCATCATCCATACTTTTGGATATAGTACTATTTTTCCGCACTTTTATTTTGTCTATCGGTTTGTTTTTCCTCTTGTTTCGCTTTTCGCACCATTATGGGATCAGAAACAATAAGACACACACTTTTATTGTTCAATTTTTTTTGTTCTTTTTTAAACACGTGTTATTAATTTTTATATTTTATTTAAATTTGTAATTGGGTCTTTCTATTGCAAGAGCTTTAAAGAGACTGAAAATTTATTATATAGTTATGAAAATTGAATATTTGGAATATGAAATGACTATAAAACAAGCCACATTTTATAACCATATTCAACATTTCAACTTACAAATTACGTGCAATAGGTTAGTGCTTACCCAATTCACTCATATTTTAACCCGCTGCTCTGTTTAGGTGGAGGAGGAGGTATATATCGTCGTGTGAGAAGCGAATTGTCGTAACTGCAAAAATGAAGTTCCGAGATAAATGAATATTAAGTTTTTGAATTTTTTTCTGAGGCCTTTAAATGCATTTATCTCAATAAATAATATTATGACTCAAATAAATTAACACTCTATTACAAAGATGGGTTCTTTAGCTATGTAAAACAGTAATTACTTTGGTCTCAAATAGAATTAGAGGATTGTTATACTTATAGTTTAATTTAGTGATGCACCACAAACTTTACGATAATTTAATTTTTTATTTAGAATTATGGAAAAATCTCAGAAGGTTGTAAATGCAACTTACCACAATTTAAATCATATGAATTATCACTATTTGTTTCAGAATTATAAACCACAAAATGTAGTATAGTTAACATACAATAATTAGAACAACTTATTTGTATTGTAATTTATTTTTATATTATTGTCGTATGACAAAGATACAACAATTTGAATATAACATAATTGGAATTTTATAGTAGAAAATTTGTTCTTAAAGTTCAACATTTTGCAATTTATATGATGAACTACGCTACACCACCAAAATACCGTATAAAATGTATACAACATTTCGCAAATAATTAATTTAGGTAAATACAACTTACAACAATTTAGAATTTCAATTAAATAGTAGCCAGGATATTCTCGGATCGAATCCGTCTGAACACAGGGCGATAGATACTTAAATTTTCTATCTTCCTGTATCAATACTCTCAAATTGACGTATCTAACGCTTACGACAATTCGCTTCTCACACGACGATATAAGGAACAACTCACATCGGAGGGTTAATTTAAAAAAAATGAAAAAATTGTTTTTTAATAATAAAATTTTACACGTGAATTTATAAATTTTATTTAAATCTTCGTTTTCATTAAATGCTAGGTGGATCAAAAGGACTTCCAACTTGGCAGATTTTTTTTTGTATATCAATTTGTATATGTCAGTTGAGAATTTGGACTGAGTTTAAGTTACCAATGAATAAAAACAAATTAACACTGTTATACTAATTTTTAAATTTTGGAATTACTAGAGCAGAAAAGGTTGGAATTTTGGTTTGAAAACTATATTTGAGAGCTAATATCTAATCTAAGACCTTTGCGAAAAATTTGAATTTCACGAACAACATAATACATATATAAAGTTAAAAGTTATAATTTTTTCAAAACTATTAATGTTGTACAATTATAAATTATTACGAAGTTTCAATAAATAAATACTCGAAATTGTATATATATGCAATGTAATATTAATTTTTAAACTGTCGAAATCTTTACAACCGTAAAATGAAGAGGGTTGAAGGTACAGGTCTCGTTTTTATGTACAAGGTGTAGAATAGTGTTATTAAGAAACTAATTTTTCATTTTTTTGATATAGTCTCCCGCATAGGGGATATTGCTTATTTCATTAATACACCCCCTCCTCTACTTTAATGATATGGTGGTTTATAATTTTAAGTGATTTCGCAAGGTTTGAGATTATGGTACCTGGCATAGAAGTTACAAAGTCATACATATAATCTGGACCATTTTATAGCCATTTTGAATTTTAAAAATTTAACTTTAAAAATATCGAAATTCAAATACAACTAACATAAAGAGGGTTGAGGGGATGGGGCTGATTTTTTCATATAAGGTGTAAAATTTCATTGTTAAAACAGTATTTTTCCATTTTTTTAAATTAGCGCCCCGCGGAAGGCATGGAGCTTGTTTCCTAAATATACCCCCTCCTCCACCCAAAAAGAGCAGAAGGATAAAATTTGTAGTGATTTGGATTACCACGAACCTAGTGAACCCAATCTATAAGTTTCAAGTTAATATCTAAACTGTGGCTTATTTTATAGTCATTTAAGTTCCAAAAATTAAATTTTCAGAAATTCTGTAATAAATTTTGTAATATAACATTTCTTAGATTTTCATCATCCATACTTTTGGATATATGTAGTACTATTTTTCCGCACTTTTATTTTGTCTATCGGTTTGTTTTTCCTCTTGTTTCGCACCATTATGGGATCAGAAACAATAAGACACACACTTTTATTGTTCAATTTTTTTTGTTCTTTTTTAAACACGTGTTATTAATTTTTATATTTTATTTAAATTTGTAATTGGGTCTTTCTATTGCAAGAGCTTTAAAGAGACTGAAAATTTATTACATAGTTATGAAAATTGAATATTTGGAATATGAAATGACTATAAAACAAGCCACATTTTATAACCATATTCAACATTTCAACTTACAAATTACGTGCAATAGGTTAGTGCTTACCCAATTCACTCATATTTTAACCCGCTGCTCTGTTTAGGTGGAGGAGGAGGTATATATCGTCGTGTGAGAAGCGAATTGTCGTAACTGCAAAAATGAAGTTCCGAGATAAATGAATATTAAGTTTTTGAATTTTTTTCTGAGGCCTTTAAATGCATTTATCTCAATAAATAATATTATGACTCAAATAAATTAACACTCTATTACAAAGATGGGTTCTTTAGCTATGTAAAACAGTAATTACTTTGGTCTCAAATAGAATTAGAGGATTGTTATACTTATAGTTTAATTTAGTGATGCACCACAAACTTTACGATAATTTAATTTTTTATTTAGAATTATGGAAAAATCTCAGAAGGTTGTAAATGCAACTTACCACAATTTAAATCATATGAATTATCACTATTTGTTTCAGAATTATAAACCACAAAATGTAGTATAGTTAACATACAATAATTAGAACAACTTATTTGTATTGTAATTTATTTTTATATTATTGTCGTATGACAAAGATACAACAATTTGAATATAACATAATTGGAATTTTATAGTAGAAAATTTGTTCTTAAAGTTCAACATTTTGCAATTTATATGATGAACTACGCTACACCACCAAAATACCGTATAAAATGTATACAACATTTCGCAAATAATTAATTTAGGTAAATACAACTTACAACAATTTAGAATTTCAATTAAATAGTAGCCAGGATATTCTCGGATCGAATCCGTCTGAACACAGGGCGATAGATACTTAAATTTTCTATCTTCCTGTATCAATACTCTCAAATTGACGTATCTAACGCTTACGACAATTCGCTTCTCACACGACGATATAAGGAACAACTCACATCGGAGGGTTAATTTAAAAAAAATGAAAAAATTGTTTTTTAATAATAAAATTTTACACGTGAATTTATAAATTTTATTTAAATCTTCGTTTTCATTAAATGCTAGGTGGATCAAAAGGACTTCCAACTTGGCAGATTTTTTTTTGTATATCAATTTGTATATGTCAGTTGAGAATTTGGACTGAGTTTAAGTTACCAATGAATAAAAACAAATTAACACTGTTATACTAATTTTTAAATTTTGGAATTACTAGAGCAGAAAAGGTTGGAATTTTGGTTTGAAAACTATATTTGAGAGCTAATATCTAATCTAAGACCTTTGCGAAAAATTTGAATTTCACGAACAACATAATACATATATAAAGTTAAAAGTTATAATTTTTTCAAAACTATTAATGTTGTACAATTATAAATTATTACGAAGTTTCAATAAATAAATACTCGAAATTGTATATATGTATATGCAATGTAATATTAATTTTTAAACTGTCGAAATCTTTACAACCGTAAAATGAAGAGGGTTGAAGGTACAGGTCTCGTTTTTATGTACAAGGTGTAGAATAGTGTTATTAAGAAACTAATTTTTCATTTTTTTGATATAGTCTCCCGCATAGGGGATATTGCTTATTTCATTAATACACCCCCTCCTCTACTTTAATGATATGGTGGTTTATAATTTTAAGTGATTTCGCAAGGTTTGAGATTATGGTACCTGGCATAGAAGTTACAAAGTCATACATAAAATCTGGACCATTTTATAGCCATTTTGAATTTTAAAAATTTAACTTTAAAAATATCGAAATTCAAATACAACTAACATAAAGAGGGTTGAGGGGATGGGGCTGATTTTTTCATATAAGGTGTAAAATTTCATTGTTAAAACAGTATTTTTCCATTTTTTTAAATTAGCGCCCCGCGGAAGGCATGGAGCTTGTTTCCTAAATATACCCCCTCCTCCACCCAAAAAGAGCAGAAGGATAAAATTTGTAGTGATTTGGATTACCACGAACCTAGTGAACCCAATCTAGAAGTTTCAAGTTAATATCTAAACTGTGGCTTATTTTATAGTCATTTAAGTTCCAAAAATTAAATTTTCAGAAATTCTGTAATAAATTTTGTAATATAACATTTCTTAGATTTTCATCATCCATACTTTTGGATATATGTAGTACTATTTTTCCGCACTTTTATTTTGTCTATCGGTTTGTTTTTCCTCTTGTTTCGCACCATTATGGGATCAGAAACAATAAGACACACACTTTTATTGTTCAATTTTTTTTGTTCTTTTTTAAACACGTGTTATTAATTTTTATATTTTATTTAAATTTGTAATTGGGTCTTTCTATTGCAAGAGCTTTAAAGAGACTGAAAATTTATTACATAGTTATGAAAATTGAATATTTGGAATATGAAATGACTATAAAACAAGCCACATTTTATAACCATATTCAACATTTCAACTTACAAATTACGTGCAATAGGTTAGTGCTTACCCAATTCACTCATATTTTAACCCGCTGCTCTGTTTAGGTGGAGGAGGAGGTATATATCGTCGTGTGAGAAGCGAATTGTCGTAACTGCAAAAATGAAGTTCCGAGATAAATGAATATTAAGTTTTTGAATTTTTTTCTGAGGCCTTTAAATGCATTTATCTCAATAAATAATATTATGACTCAAATAAATTAACACTCTATTACAAAGATGGGTTCTTTAGCTATGTAAAACAGTAATTACTTTGGTCTCAAATAGAATTAGAGGATTGTTATACTTATAGTTTAATTTAGTGATGCACCACAAACTTTACGATAATTTAATTTTTTATTTAGAATTATGGAAAAATCTCAGAAGGTTGTAAATGCAACTTACCACAATTTAAATCATATGAATTATCACTATTTGTTTCAGAATTATAAACCACAAAATGTAGTATATTAACATACAATAATTAGAACAACTTATTTGTATTGTAATTTATTTTTATATTATTGTCGTATGACAAAGATACAACAATTTGAATATAACATAATTGGAATTTTATAGTAGAAAATTTGTTCTTAAAGTTCAACATTTTGCAATTTATATGATGAACTACGCTACACCACCAAAATACCGTATAAAATGTATACAACATTTCGCAAATAATTAATTTAGGTAAATACAACTTACAACAATTTAGAATTTCAATTAAATAGTAGCCAGGATATTCTCGGATCGAATCCGTCTGAACACAGGGCGATAGATACTTAAATTTTCTATCTTCCTGTATCAATACTCTCAAATTGACGTATCTAACGCTTACGACAATTCGCTTCTCACACGACGATATAAGGAACAACTCACATCGGAGGGTTAATTTAAAAAAAATGAAAAAATTGTTTTTTAATAATAAAATTTTACACGTGAATTTATAAATTTTATTTAAATCTTCGTTTTCATTAAATGCTAGGTGGATCAAAAGGACTTCCAACTTGGCAGATTTTTTTTTGTATATCAATTTGTATATGTCAGTTGAGAATTTGGACTGAGTTTAAGTTACCAATGAATAAAAACAAATTAACACTGTTATACTAATTTTTAAATTTTGGAATTACTAGAGCAGAAAAGGTTGGAATTTTGGTTTGAAAACTATATTTGAGAGCTAATATCTAATCTAAGACCTTTGCGAAAAATTTGAATTTCACGAACAACATAATACATATATAAAGTTAAAAGTTATAATTTTTTCAAAACTATTAATGTTGTTCAATTATAAATTATTACGAAGTTTCAATAAATAAATACTCGAAATTGTATATATATGCAATGTAATATTAATTTTTAAACTGTCGAAATCTTTACAACCGTAAAATGAAGAGGGTTGAAGGTACAGGTCTCGTTTTTATGTACAAGGTGTAGAATAGTGTTTTTAAGAAACTAATTTTTCATTTTTTTGATATAGTCTCCCGCATAGGGGATATTGCTTATTTCATTAATACACCCCCTCCTCTACTTTAATGATATGGTGGTTTATAATTTTAAGTGATTTCGCAAGGTTTGAGATTATGGTACCTGGCATAGAAGTTACAAAGTCATACATAAAATCTGGACCATTTTATAGCCATTTTGAATTTTAAAAATTTAACTTTAAAAATATCGAAATTCAAATACAACTAACATAAAGAGGGTTGAGGGGATGGGGCTGATTTTTTCATATAAGGTGTAAAATTTCATTGTTAAAACAGTATTTTTCCATTTTTTTAAATTAGCGCCCCGCGGAAGGCATGGAGCTTGTTTCCTAAATATACCCCCTCCTCCTCCCAAAAAGAGCAGAAGGATAAAATTTGTAGTGATTTGGATTACCACAAACCTAGTGAACCCAATTTATAAGTTTCAAGTTAATATCTAAACTGTGGCTTATTTTATAGTCATTTAAGTTCCAAAAATTAAATTTTCAGAAATTCTGTAATAAATTTTGTAATATAACATTTCTTAGAGATAAAGAATAGAGGGGCTTGCATGGAAGGAAACAAATTTTTCGCGAGATGTGCAAAATAGTCCAGTCCCCCGAGGAGGTGTTGCCTCTTGTTTTATAAATATACTTTATCAGCTATGTTAAAGGAGAAAAGGGTGAAAGTTTTGAATGATTGCGAAAGGTACTAATCTATTATACCTAACTTACAAGATACAAGGCCCTATCTTAAATGCGACATATCTTATGACCATTTTTAATACAAAAAACACAATTTTAATAGCCCTTTTAAAAGTCTTTCACTTTAAAGTGAAGGTGGGGTAGAGGTATGGGGCTAATTTTAACGGAGAAGGTGTAAAATAGTATATTTAAGAAACTCATTTCTCACTTCTTTAATAAATTTCCCCACTGAGGCGTTGCAACTGGTTTCATATATAAGCCCTTCATCCACTTAAAAAAGGCGGGCGTATTTTTTTTAATATGGAATGGAAAGGTACTTACCTGTTGTACCTATTTTAGAAGTAATAGTGTTTAACGTAAAACCTTACTGGTTTCATAGGCATATCAATTTTCAAAAATTTATCTTTAATATTACCATAAAATAATGGGGCGGGGACCCAGGGCTCTAAATTTTTGTTATGTTCTTTGTATAATGTCTGTTCATAAACCTGTGAAACAGAGTAAAGATCAGACTATATTAAGGTGTGTTTTTTAACGTGCACAAAAATTATGCATTTTTAACGCTCCATGAAGGGGGTGTGCAGGGATATCATTCTAAAAGGATATCCTAAACATAAAATTCCATCCTTTATTTACGTTTCTGCAAATTTTTTATTGAATTGAATATGTTTTAGAACTATTTCTAAGTGATTGAAAAAGTCTATTTTTGCTTTGCGTACGGCGGACACGAAATTTTTTTTTGCTGATTCTGGTTCCCTGACATCTAAATCTAAAACGTAAGAAAAAATTTAAAATTCCGAAAAAATTTTCGAAATTTGCTCTGCACCACAAAGCTTCATATATAAAGATATGACGCAAAATTATAAAAGTTATTTATTACAAGATAAGCTATAATTTTAAAGTTTTATAACTTTTACAATAACAACCAGCAATATTTAAATTTAATCTTTTACATATTGTGACATATTTGTCATATCTAAACAAATGATTATTATTTTCATATTTTAAATTTGGTTCATATTCTATTCTTTTATTTGTAGCTCTTCTAAATATATGACATAATATTGGTATTCATCGTTTTGTATATAAATAAAACTTTCTGGTGGTATATATAATATACTGTAGTCATTGCATATTTTATATAATCATCATTAAAATAAATCGAATGACGAATTTAACGAAGCGAAAGCCACATTAGTAAATTTGTTATTTTTGTTATTGACATTTTAATATTTATATATTTTTATCAATGAAATATATAGCTTTAGACATGCGAAATTAATTTCGAAATACTATTATTATTGGTGCTGCCGAAGCACGAGACAAGTAAAGTAGCGAAATTTAACATACCGACTTTTGATATTTGCGCTTCGCTAATCGTACAAAACAAACGCTAAACCAACATCCCGCCACTGCAGTACAAAACAAACGCTAAACCAACATCCCGCCACTGCAATAATTTTTTTGAGTTGAGACACTCTTCTTTTCTTAACGATTCATTAATTATATATAAATGTTTTTTTACACATTATTACTGTTCATTATTTATTTATTTTCTTTAACATATTTTTTTTCTTTAATTATTATATGTATACTACTATTTATATTTTTATCGCCAAATTATAACAAAATTGAATTCGCAATAATATTTTTTAGTTAAATATCCGTCCATACTCGATGGCAGTAAAAATTGAAAATTGATAAAATCTTGCAAAAAAACAATTTTTTGCATATTTTTATGTGCTATATTGAATATTGAATATATTTCATATTACATTATGTTCGATTTAAGCAAAATCAGAGAAAACTTAAATGATAATATTTAATAGTTCATTTTCCTGGAATAATAATCTTGGGAGGAAAAAAATGTAATAAAATCGAAACCCAGGTTTGTTATTCATATTTTTTCTCTAAAAAACATGAGGTATATAGGAATTCCCTTTGATTTAGAAAACATCATAGCTTCAGACATATATGGTTTTATTTTCATATTATTTTATTTCAATTTACAGATTGTAAATCGATTACCGGATTACCCCTCTACTGTTTAATGAAGATACAGAAGATATTATTCCAAGAAATCAATCAAGTAAAAAGCTTTGATCTTCTAGCCTAGCAGATAAGGAAAATGATGAAAATATCAATATTAGCCCTGTTTTTTTGTAGACGGGTTATATTGTATGTGCAAAAAAACGATTCACTGAACATAGGAGGCGACAATTTTTTTTATTTCAATCACAATTGAATTTATCAGCTGATAATTTTTTTTTAAATCCCATTAACTTTGAGTTTTATAAACGTAAAAAAAAAATCATTAAATATAATTAAAAAAATACAAAACTTGCTTTTTTTCTTTAATAAATTTCCATTTTTTAATGTAAAAAAAACATAGGCTATGCCTTTTTTGTCCAATGTATTTGAAATAAATGAAATGAAATGAAATGAAACGAAATATTGACAACAAACCCATATGTACATCTCATATTATTAACTATTTATCCATTACAATTCATTTGCAATATATAAATAACTACTATAATTCTCATTTTTGTGCCGTCAAATTGTTGTTGTTTTCAATGTAAAAATTTGCAATACAAAATTTGCAATACAATATAAAAAAATTTATTAAGAACAATTCATGTCAACAGAAAAAAATGGCATTTATAAGGAAATTGAATAATAAAACGGCTAGAACGCGTATTAACATTGCAAATATTTTAGACAAAAAGAAGCAGGCGAAAACACAAAAAAAAATTGTGGAATTTTTAATTATAGTTTAATTAAATTGTGGAGCGTAATTCCACAATTTTTTTTAAAACATTTATTAGAATTTAAGTTATTAGAAAAAAAATATTAAATGCTGATCTTGATGAGACGAGACAGTAAAAAAGGATAAATTGGAAGTGATTACCTACATGTTTAAAAAATTAAGAGTTAAAAATGTTGAATTTATCTCATCAAATTTAATACGATTTTTATTTAATACGGATACGATTTTATATAATCAATTCGATAAAATCGCATGTAGTCAATTATGTAGTTCGATTGGATAAAATTTAGTCCATTATCTAGTTCAATTCGATCGAACTGTGAAAAACATAATCCAATATTCTTTCCTTGTTATTTACTGGAATCGAAGTAATATTTTTAGAGTTTGTATGAAAAGTTCTTTAATTTTCACAAATATTTTAAAACAAAAGTTTTAGATTTTATATAAAGTTTAAACCAATAAAATGTAAGTATATTAAATTTAAAATAGCATAATTGAAAATTGGACATAAAGTTATGTCAAAGCCGTATAATAGTCTTATCCACAAACTCGTTATTTTAACTTTCTTAACAAAAATATATTCCTGTGGTGAACTACTCATATTGGCGACCTAATGTTTTCAGTTTTTTAAATCTTTTTTAATTTTTGAATATCTTTATATTATATACGGCTTTGGTTATGTTTATGTAGGAAAGTTGAAAAATCATATACAATACTAACCAGTTACAATTTAAAAAATTGGTTAACCTAATTGGAACGCAATGAAGATGTTGCCAGAAATTTTTCGTCCGATACAAATAAAGAATAAAGTGGTTAAAAATAAAGAGTGGAAAATCGTTCCAAAATGAATTCTCTGGGACCACCAATTAGAAGTGTTGAGGAATGGAAAACGGTACCTTCAAAAAATTTATTTCATATTTCAATATTTAATTTTTATGATTGTAGGTATGGACGGATTATAAATTTAATATTAAACTAAAACTACAACATCAGCAAATGTCTTTGAAAGCAACTGGTAGTGGAAATGGAAAAGATATAACTTTTAATGAGTTAGAAAAAAAACAGTAATATGAAATTTAAATATTGGGATTTCAGGTTGTGGTGGCAGTGAAGAAAATTTTTGTTTACCGGCTAATGTGACTAACAAGCAATCACATGCAAATAATGTTAATTAATACGAAAGTAGTTATTATCAATAATGATAATGAAATTTTAACAGAAGCAGCATTTTTAAGATATGAATCGGAAGATACATCTGATTTAACAAAACTTAGCTTAGCGAAAACATAATTTGAATTTTTTTTATTAAAATTAGAGGAAATTTCGGAACAAACCAAAATTAAATTAGAATATACAGAAAAAACTTATCGAATGAAAGAAAAAAATTATGAGTTCAAAAGAAAAATGTATGAACTAATAAAAGATAACAACGCTGCAAAATTATTTATAAAGAAAAATATAAATAAATAAAAGTTTTTTAAAAATACTTTCCCTTAAAAGGATATTCAACTAAAAAGTAATAAACAAGCAAATAATACCACATCAATTAGTCAACTATAGTTAGGTTAAGTAGACCTCCTTATAAATGCCATTAATTCTTATAAGGTCTACTTTCCCTTACTATTGTTGACCGTTACTCAACAGAAAATGTAAAAATTAACAGAAATTCTTGAAAAGAACAACTGGAAAAAACATTGCTTACTCCATGGGGTACCGGGGGCCAAGGAAGGCTCAAAACTTCTGCCACATGTGGAATTCCAAATCGTGGGACATGAGAGCTCAAACAAATCCATCCCAAGATGTCAAAGTACTTAAACATTTTTAGTCGGTGAAATAAATAAATATTTGACCGACTAAAAAGTATAAAATAAAAAAAAGTTTTTTAAAAATAATTTCCCTTAAAATGCTATTCAACTAAAAGTTATTCAAAATTATTTATAAAAAAAAATATAAATAGATAAAAGCTGCTCCGCAGGAAAGATAAAAGCTGCTCCGCAGGAAAGTACCTTGATGTGGTATTATTTGCTTGTTTATTACTTTTTAGTTGAATATCACTTTAAGGGAAAGTATTTTTAAAAAACTTTTATCTATTTATATTTTTTTTTATAAATAATTTTGAATAACTTTTAGTTGAATAGCATTTTAAGGGAAATTATTTTTAAAAAACTTTTTTTTATTTTATACTTTTTAGTCGGTCAAATATTTATTTATTTCACCGACTAAAAATGTTTAAGTACTTTGACATCTTGGGATGGATTTGTTTGAGCTCTCATGTCCCACGATTTGGAATTCCACATGTGGCAGAAGTTTTGAGCCTTCCTTGGCCCCCGGTACCCCATGGAGTAAGCAATGTTTTTTCCAGTTGTTCTTTTCAAGAATTTCTGTTAATTTTTACATTTTCTGTTAAATTTACATCTTCTGTTAAATTTTACATTCACTGTAAAATTTTACATTTTCTGTTAAATTTTGCATTTTCCATGAAATATTACATTTTCTGTTAAAATTTTACATTGGCCCTGTTTTTTTTGTAGGCAGGTATATTGCCCTGTTCATCTGTTAAATTTGCATTTTCTGTTAAATTTACATCTGCAGTTAAATTTTACAGTTTTTGTTAAATTTTACATTTTTTTGTTAAATTTTACATTTTATGTTAAATTTGCAGTTTCTGTTAAATTTAAATCTTCTGTTAAATTTTACATTTTTCTGTTAAATTTTACACTTTTTGTTAAATTTACATTTTTCTGTTCAATTTTAAATTTTCTGTTAAATTTACATTTTCTCTTAAATTTACATCTTCTGTTAAGTGTTACATTTTTCTGTTAAACTTTACATTTTATGTTAAATTTATATTTAATGTTAAATTTACATCTTCTGTTAAATTTTACATTTTTCTGTTAAATTTTACACTTTCTGCTAAATTTACATCTTCTGTTAAATTTTACAATTTCTGTTACATAAATTTTACATTTTCTGTTAAATTTAAATCTTTTTTTAAATTTACATTTCTGTTAAATTTTAATTTTTCTAGTAAATTTTACACTTTCTGTTAAATTCACATTTTTTTGTTAAATTTTACATTTTCTGTTAATTGGTTAATTTTAACATTTAACATTTTTATTTTCTGTTAACTGGTTTTGGGCCCATTTGAACCACGGACTAAGCAACAAGAGTACATCTTGTTTTTCACGATTCACGACCTTTCGTTTGATACCCAACATGAATTTTTTTATTTTGGGCTACCCAACCAGATATAGGGTGTTATGAATACAGTAAGTCATGCATTATATCTGCAAGTTAGTGCGTTCAGAAATCGCGCCTGCTTCGATCATATAAAGCTATAACTGCACGTGCAATTTTGCAGTTAACTACAATATTTGTGCAGTACGAATTTTGATACTGCAATTTTAATTTGTATTTTTAATTTGTCAAAATATAAACATGGCTGCTGACGATTTGGAATATTTGTTAAGGCAAATAATATTTTTATTTAATATTTAAGGCAAGTTAATTAATTTAATCAATATTAAATATTTTAGTGAAATTGACGGTGATCATTTGTGGGGCAATTCCAGAATTAGATTATTGTTAGCAAGACGATTCGAAATGGAATCTCAGTTTAATTCTGGCAAACGCAAAAAAAGTTCACTTTGGAATGAAGTTTTAAGACAAATAAAAATGAGTGAGCCATTGTTTCCATTTAATGTACAAGAAGTCATAAAAAATACAATAATTTATTTACAACATACAAACGAGTTAAAAAAAGAAATGCAACTTCGGGACGAAAAAGATCCACTTGTGAATTTTTTCAAAGTTTCGACCAAGTTTATGGCACCAAAAGTTTTATGAACCCACCTATTGGTACCCTGCACTCCACTTTTAATGAAGATGATGAGGAAGATAATAATTGTAATTCGAGAAACGAAGAGCACGATGAAAGTTCCTCATCTGACGCTGACGATGCCAGTCAACAAGTTACGCCGCCGCCGAAACGTGTAAGAAAAACAGAAATTATCAAATACTTGGAGAATCAAGACGCAAATGGCAGAACGACGCCATCGGGAGTTATTGGAAGAGGAGAAAAAAAAATTCAATTTAAGAATCCAAATTAGAGATCCTGATGGAAATGAAGGACTTATTTGCAAAAGTTATTCAAAAAAAGTGAAATATTTATTTATTATAAAATATTAATTGCGATTAATACTTTTTTTTTAAATGAACTAAACCTTAATTTTGTGATTATTATAATAGTTATAATTAATTTTTTTATATGCCTAGCATTAGTAAAGTACCTGTGAATAAAAAGTAAAATTTATTTTATTTTATTAAACATTGTGTTCGTTTTATTTTTGACTAATAAATTAACACAGAATATTTTATTTTATACAATGAAATATTGAAATATGAAGAATGAGATATTTACGAAAATAGCGTATTACATAAATGATTTCGTTTGGCTTTCCCATTGGAACTAGCTGTGTTAACTCTATATAAATTTTCGGACGCATTTTCAATTTCGTAATCATCAGAATCATACATATAATCAGAATCATACATATAAGTATCTTTGGACATAATTGTGCCACAACAATAAATTTAGCTTGCTCCAATTTGGTCACGTTTAAAAACTTGAGAGTTCTATATTGTCCTGTTAAACGACCAAACGCTCGTTCAATGCAGGCTCGCGTTGAGCTGAGGCTTTGAGCTGATGTTTAACTTTCCATCATCTCTGTATGGAGTTAATAAATATGTTTCTGCTGGATAAGCTGAATCTCCTAGTAGATGACTTTCAGGTGGATTTTTAGCCATATTATTTATGGAGACGCATGCATCGTGACTACGACCTGGCCACCCTACAAATATATCCATAAAAAGAAGTGTACTATCACAAATTCCCTAAAAGAAAATAGTAATTTAATTACACTTTATGATTTTCAATAAAACATATTACTTTTGAAATTGTGTATACCTGTAACAAAATGCAATGGTAACCTTTTCTATTGAAATAGCTAGATGAATCTTTTGAAGGCGCTGGTATCTGTATATGAATTCCATCGATGCAACCAAAAACTTGCGGAATTTTACTTAAATTTCGGGGCGAGTTGAGTTTATTAAATCCATTAATGACTGGCACGTATTCACTTTCTTTTGGTCATTTAATAAATTGTTTTAATATTGATGTCAATATTTTACAAACTTTCAAAACAGTGTTATACGTTGACCCTTTGGAATAGCCAAATCTGTCTGATATTTCTCGATAAGTGTTGTTGTTGCATAGGTACCACAGAGTTACATATACAGATATTTCCAAATTATGTCCATGTCGTCCGATTTTCTGAACTTTCCAATAGGGTTTCAAAATGACAATAAGATTCTGAAATTCAGATATAATTAATCTACATTATTATAAAGGTACCACATGAGCTGCAAGTTAGAACTTTTTGGTTGCAATGCATCAAATAAGAACTTTCGCAGATCTAAATTGTTGCGTGCTGCTTTGACTGAGTTTATGAACACACACTTACTCTTCAAGACCTTTTATTTGATACCCCATAAGATTTTTTTGGTAGATTTAAAAATTAAGCGGCACCCTTGCCGCCTTCTCCCTCATCACAAAGGCCCAAAATCTGATATATCTGATAACACGAGCTTAAGTTCCAAATTTGAGCTAAATCGGTCAAGCCGTTTAAGAGTTATGGCCACGTGAGTAGATATATGTAGATGTACATATATACCTATATACATAAAAATAAAAATTAGAAATAAAAAGAGAAATGTTAAATTTTACAAGTACGAAGAAGGGTAAGGTATAGAAAATATAATTTATTTCCTATAATTTTAATTTTAATTTTAATTTTTCTGAAATATAAATCACTTGGATTAAATGTGATATAATTTTTAATTTTTCTTAAATCTGTATAAATCACTGGGATTCAATGTGATATTTTTTTAATCAATTCTGATATTTCGCAACTTCTTACATTTCATTTATTTTTTAGTTTATATATTTGAAGTTTAATTTCAAATTATAGCAAAACACTCTACCTATAAGACAGATTTTAACAACTACAAAAATTATAGTTACAAACTATTATTATTTTTATTTAATTATTTAACAAATAAAATTGGAGACTTTTACAAATTCATTGATCTTAAAATTGCATCCTGAATTGATATACCACTGCTATTTTCTGTTGCATCATTATCTTCATCAGCAATTTCCAGTTCAACTTCATCAATAAATTGTTCGTATTCATCCTAGACGACACCAAAGTCGATGCAAATATTGTGTAATGCCTAATGCATTTATTTATTTTTTGCAAAAGTAAGAAAATGTTTACCTAAAATACGGGAATTTTTATCTCCATGCTCGTATTGCGTTTTTAAATATTGTTTTAAATTGTTCAGATTCCAAATAGCTGCACCATGTGTTGAACCAGGGTATGTTGCATCTACGAATCTAATTTTTAATTTGTGATCACACATCTAAAATGAATTGAATAATTTCAAATTTATACCATTTGTAAATTATACCATTTGTAACTTACTATCATTACATTTAGACTATAAAATCCTTTTCCATTATGATATAAATGGCCGCGAAGATCTTTTATTGGTGGTAAAATTTTAAAATGCCTCATCTATCTATACAACCTATTATACCTGGAAATCCTTTTTTGTAAAATTCAAATTTGCCTCAATTTTTTCAATTTCAGACATTTCTATTTTAATACATTTTGCACACAAAACATTCTCAAATATATGTAACTTTAACGTGTCGTTCAAAATAATACTGAGGGAAGACTGCGCTATTCCCAGTGTAAAATCATTTCTAGTTCCAGTCTGGTAACAACCACCTTCAGCAAAAAACCTCAAAGATGCAGCAAGTTTTAATATAACTGGAATTGTGGACAAACGACTCGATCTTTTGAAGTGCTCCTTCAAAAGAAATAAAATCGAACAACAAAAAATCGAATAACAAAAAATCCAATCGAATAACATAATTTACATGATTAATTGTTATAATTTGATATAATTTGTAAATTATTTCTTGTTAATAAAAAAAAAGCAATAAAAAATTTAAGATCAGATTAAAAAAAAAATTCTTATAGAATTTTGTTGCTTAAAAAAAATTAAATTTGTGAAAAATCAGGAATTATGAAATATTAACAATAATACGTATAGTACAGAATCATATCAAATTGGTATGGTGCAGAATCATATGATCATATACAGAACAACCCCATCTGAGAAACCCTCAAATTAGCATCGCAATATTGAAGATTTGTTTTGGTTATATAAAAAACATATTAATTCAAATAAATTTATCAAAACTTTATTAAATTCTAAATAATTTTTTAACTTATTTAAATTTTGTATGGAAAATAATTAAATTTGTGTCTATAGGGCTAACCATAATGAACTTATGGATTATGCTGTGGATTTTTGTAACAGCAAAACAATTTTCTTAATTTTTTTTAAATTTTGTACGATAGCAACCATACTTCATTAAGTTAACGAAATTTTTGAAAAATTAACGAAAGTCACTTTAATTTTTGTAAAGTTCATGTCACGGTGTATTTTTATATGGACGTACATACACCATCCTAAATTTTCTTAATTTTCATTAAGTTCATTATGGTTAGGCTAGGTCTTATCATAATAGAATTTTAAAAAAAAATTATCATACAATATGATGATTTATCATACAAAAAAAAATTATCATACAATATGATGATTATAAATCTGTAGAATTCACATTCTCAATTCTTTTCTATACATATTCCTTAGATTTATTATGATGATGTCTATTTTTTCTATATTTTCCTTTTAAAATTTTAAAATATAAATAAAAAAAAAGTTTTTAAATATACTTTCCCTTTAAGTAATATTCAACTAAAGACTAATAAATAAGCAAATAATACCACGTCAATATATACTTTCCTGTAGAGCTTATATAACGGTCAACTATAGTAACTGTAAGTAGACCTCCTTAAAATGCAATTAATTTTGATAAGGTCATTTTCCCTTACTCCTTACTACATATTGTTGACCTTGATTTGTAGTATTATTATCTTGATGTAGTATTATTTGCTGGTTTATTACTTCTCAGTTTTTTTTTCTATAGAGGCTCAACCATATTTTGATTATATGGAACCTCTTTATTAAGTTTTTTTTCCTAACAGACTTCGATTTGATTTCCTATTTAATTAGGCCTGGCCGGGAATCGAACCTGGGACATCTCAGTTATCAGTCTAGGTCTTAGCCCACTAGGCTACTGGAGACCTCAACCGACAATTTATTTTAAAGTAATTTATCACTGTGGCATTTTAAAATTTGAAATATTTTTACAATTTGGGATGGATTTCGGGTAATTTGAGCCCCTCATGGCCCACGCTTTGGACTTCCACATGGCTGAGGGGCTCAATGTACCTCAATGTATCAATTTTTTTCCTCAGATATCTTCTTCAAGACCTTTCCTTCTATATATAACTTTTTGTACATCCATATGGCCCACTTTTGTTGTTCTTTTCGAGACCTTTCATTTGATACCTCACATGGTTTCTTTATGATGAGACCCCACATGGCACAGGTTTTGCGACCACCTTGACCCACTGTATCCAACGGACTACCCAACGAGATACTTTACAGGAGCTTTCATTTGATACCCCATATTATTTTTTTTGTAAGATAAGACTCCACATAACCCGTTGACCCACGGACAACCTTAAGTTATGTACTCTTCAAGATCTTTCATTTGATACCCCACACGATTTGTATGATAGGCCCCACATTACCCATCTTTTTTTTATAATAGGCCCCACATTACCCATCTTTTGGGCCTCACATGACACACGACGCTCTACCTACCCACCATTGAGATTTACTCCTCAAGACTTTTCATTTGGTACCCCACATAATTTTTTTTGGACCATGTGGCCCCCTCATAGCCTTTTCACAAATCACATCTTCACCAAAATCAAATATCTGACACGAGCTTAACTAGCAAACTTCCAAATTTGAGCAAAATCGGTAAAGCCGTTCAAAAGTTGTTTCCGCACAAACATATGTCAACGACAGCCTACTCCTGGTAACTTTTATTCTTTTGGTCCCATAAAGCAGGTACATAAAGAATTGTATTTATTGATACACAACTTAGGTATTACGAATCGCCAAGGCGGTTCGCCGGAGAAATATAAAATGAAATGACCTTTTTTTTCTTAAAAGGTCATTTTTCCCAGTTAGTGATGTATTAACATTATTGTAAATGTCACAATTTATTTTGAAAATAATTTTGAAGTTTGCATGGAAAAATTTAAACAATTGCACATAAAATTATTATAATTTTATATATCTCTAATATTTTTTTCTTTCCAATATGAAATTTGTTTTTATAATTTACACATAAATATATTCTTCAAATGAATTTCTTCAATTCTCGGTATTTAGCACACTCATTTTCTTTCTTTTGTTTAACAAAAGTTTTTCTGAGAAAATTTAAATAAATTTCATATTTTTAATAAGCATTTTCGACAGCTAGCAACTGATTTTCTATGAAGTTGACGGTCACATAACCACACACAGTTCAACATATGGTCATCAACTTGTCAACTTGTAAAAATTTAATTTTACTTCAATATGTTGGTCAATTTGAAAATAAGCTTATCAACTGATCAACTTCAACACCAATTCGACTTGATCATCAACTCAATCAAGCTGAACAAGTTGGTATATTATAAAAATTCACAATATAAAACTTTTTTATGAAAAAATTCACAATATTGATAAAAATTCACCACTGCTTGTTAAAATTGCTATTCAGAAATTGTTATGATAATTGTTAAGTTGTTAAATTTCTATATTGTCAATTGGTATTTAACAACCAGATTTTAGTTCTTGTTATTTAACAATTCCAAAAACAATTGATTTTTTTATTCAAAATTTTTTAATAAAAGGTTGTTTGGAAAAAAATAAGCGTATTTTTATTTAAATTTTTTAGATGATTCTAGGTAGCAATTATGAAAATGAAAAGTTCGAAAATAGATAAACATGTATTTTCATTTCTACCATAAATTATATATATATGTATATATAATATATATATATTATATATATATATATATATTATGGCACTTGTTATTAAATTTTAATTTCAATTAGACAAGCCCTTAACAACTGATTTGACGCTTGTTAAAAATTAATAACAAGTGCCATAACACATAACACTTAACAAACAATCGTAAAAATGCTATTCACAAAAATCGTTAATGTACACTTGTTAAAAATTATGTGGTGAATTTTGCTTGTTAAAATGTGAATGTAAGATCGTTAAATTGTGATAAAATTTAATTATTTTATCATTAATTATATTATTTATTTTATATGCCGCCTAAAGTTAAACCTATCCCCAATAATTGTATTCATTGCAATTTATTGGTGATATATGCAATAAGTATGGTATCACACCAAATGCTGTGGTGTATCATCTGATGATTTTTTAATGAAAGATGATGAAGGAAAAAACTGGTACTGTAAAAAGAGTAAAGATGGTCTTGGCAATATTAATGATATGAAGGCGTTGTTATTATCCAAGTTTAATAAATTGTAGTTATCACATGAAAATGTCATAAAATATCTTAAATGTACCACCGTGAAGAAAACAAAGCACTTAAAACTACTATTATGAAGTTGTCGACTAATCTTGTGACTTTAAAAAATCCTTGCCATTATTAGTTAATGAAGCAGTATCAAAGAAGATTGAATTTCTTAAACTTGATGTGAATCAAACAAAATCAGATATAACACACGAATGCTGAATTAGGTATGTTAAAAAATTAAGGTGGTACTACTAGTAGTGATTTGGTAAAAAGAATGGGAACAATTAAACAACAAAGCGACGTCAACTTAAGCGTAATGATATTCTTATTACGGGTGTACCTAGCAATTGTGATGATCTTCTAAACAACACTTTTGTTAATTTGTTTAAAACATTATAAGTGGATATTTCTGGGAATGATGTCGTTAACTGTTGCTATCATAACAAAAACAAAACTGTGATCCTGGTTACTCTACAATCTTTGCAGAAGCGAAATGTAATTATGGCTAGCTATTTTAAACATAGTAAGCTAATGATGTCTGATTTTACTTCGTTTAATAAAACATGGTGAATATCAACGACACTACTACCAGGAATTTTTCAACTATTTTCGCGTTTAATGCCGAATTTACTGTGCTACCGTCATCTGAATCCAATGGACCAAATTTATGATGTCTCAATTTTTAATTTTTGCTACTTTTGCTTCATATCTTTATATATGATTGCTTCATATCTTTATATATGAAGCTTTGTGGTGCAGAGCAAATTTCGAAAAAAAATTTTCGGAATTTTAAATTTTTTCTTACGTTTTAGATGTCAGGGAACCAGAATCAGCAAAAAAAAATTTCGTGTCCGCCGTACGCAAAGCAAAAATAGACTTTTTCAATCACTTAGAAATAGTTCTAAAACATATTCAATTCAATAAAAAATTTGTAGAAACGTAAATAAAGGATGGAATTTTATGTTTATGATATCCTTTTTAGATGATATCCCTGCAAACCACCTTCATGGAGCGTTAAAAATGCATTATTTTTGTGCACGTTAAAAAACACACCTTAATATAGTCGGATCTTTACTCTATTTCACAGGTTTATGAACAGACATTATACAAAGAACATAACAAAAATTTAGAGCCCTGGGTCCCCGCCCCATTATTTTATGGTAATATTAAAGATAAAGTTTTGAAAATTGATATGCCTATGTAACCAGTAAGGTTTTACGTTAAACACTATTACTTCTAAAATAGGTACAACAGGTAAGTGCCTTTCCATTCCATATTAAAAAAAATACCCCCCGCCTTTTTTAAGTGGATGAAGGGCTTATATATGAAACAAGTTGCAACGCCTCAGTGGGGAAGTTTATTAAAGAAGTGAGAAATGAGTTTCTTAAATATACTATTTTACACCTTCTCCGTAAAAATTAGCCCTATACCTCTACCCCACCTTCACTTTACAGTGAAAGACTTTTAAAAGGGCTATTAAAATTGTGTTTTTTGTATTAAAAATGTCGCATTTAAGATAGGGCCTTGTATCTTGTAAGTTAGGTATAATAGATTAGTACCTTTCACAATCATTCAAAACTTTCACCCTTTTCTCCTTTAACATAGCTGAAGAAGTATATTTATAAAACAAGAGGTAACACGTCCTCGGGGGACTGGATTAAAAAACTAAGAAATTAGTTTTTTTTAAATACTATTTTGCACCTCTCGCGAAAAATTTGTTTCCGTACCTGCAACCCCCTTTATTCTTCATCTGGACTGGATTAAAAAACTAAGAAATTAGTTTTTTTTAAATACTATTTTGCACCTCTCGCGAAAAATTTGTTTCCGTACCTGCAACCCCCTTTATTCTTCATCTCTAAGAAATGTTATATTACAAAATTTATTACAGAATTTATGAAAATTAAATTTTTGGAACTTAAATGACTATAAAATAAGCCACAGTTTAGATATTAACTTGAAACTTATAAATTGGGTTCACTAGGTTCGTGGTAATCCAGATCACTCCAAATTTTATCCTTCTGCTCTTTTTGGGTGGAGGAGGGGGTATATTTAGGAAACAAGCTCCATACCTTCCGCGGGGCGCTAATTTAAAAAAATGGAAAAATACTGTTTTAACAATGAAATTTTACACCTTATATGAAAAAATCAGCCCTATCCCCTCAACCCTCTTTATGTTAGTTGTATTTGAATTTCGATATTTTCAAAGTTAAATTTTTAAAATTCAAAATGGCTATAAAATGGTCCAGATTTTATGTACGACTATCTAACTTGTATGCCAGGTACCATAATCTCAAACCTTGCGAAATCACTTAAAATTATAAACCACCATCTCATTAAAGTAGAGGAGGGGGTGTATTAATGAAATAAGCAATATCCCCTATACGGGAGAGATATTAAAAAAATTAAAAATTAGTTTCTTAATAACACTATTCTACACCTTGTACATAAAAACGAGACCTGTACCTTCAAACCTCTTCATTTTACGGTTGTAAAAATAAGATGATAATTAAATTATTTAATTTAATAAATTAAATATTAAATTAATTATTTAATATTAATTATTTTCTTTTTTTAATGATATGTTATAAAAATTTCGGGGAAGAAAATGTTCACTGGTTTTGTATAAAATGGGCAAAACAATTCCTCTATAAAACTGGAAAGTGCGTTCCTCGAGCCTTAACCAATATCCCAGCAAGACATGAATTGAAACCAAATTGATAATAAATTGATTCTGGAATCAACGAATCTATTATTATATTGATTAATAATCAATTAATAACCATTTATTTTATATAGATGATGTCCGCTTTTTTAAAGCTTCTGATTGGACTAGATCCTGACCTATAATAAATTGGTTCTACTAATCAATTAAAAATTTATATATATTTGATATAAAAGTCATAATTTTAATAATTTAATCATAATTAATTTTTTTTAATTCAAAAAAGTTTATTATATTATAATGCAAAATATTATTAAAAAAATTGAAATGCTGCAAAATTTTCGTAATTCACTCTATTAATATAAAATAAACAGACCGAGATAGAAAATGCTAATTTTTTTTCCTCCTGGTCTAACAATTATTTTGTTTTGCGTAAATAGAAGAGCCACAAACCAAAAAATTTAATATAACCCATTACAAATAGAAAATAATATGTACAGATATGATGTATTTGTACCCGAATATGACAAGAAGATACGACAGAAGTATATAGAGATTTGTTGGTGGCTACAAGAGCAAAATTAAAAAAAAAAAGTAAGAACAATGAATGTTCAGCAATTTTTTATTATTTTATTTTTTTTTTTATTTTTTTTTATATAGGTTAAGATTTAGGCTAAGTTTTATATAAATAATAAAATTGTCTGTAGTTTTTGAACAAATTTTCTACAAAAATGAAACAAAATTAAAATTTATAGAAATTTAAATATGTTGACAGAAAAAACAAAAATACCTTTCAAGAAAATTAATTATTCACAGACTTCCAATGAAGGAGCATTTAATATTATATAAAAAAACAATGAAATTACTAGCTTTAAGTACAAGATTATAAAAATAAAATGACTAAATAACGAAATAAAGCACATTTAAAAATTAAAAATCCATGCAGAGTCGGAACGTGACTGGCAAAAAGCTTTAAAAGCTAAGTCTCGTAGACTTTTAACATAATGCTGGAGTTACTCTCGCCGTTGACGCGTGTGCCGCATGACGCGTTCGAAAGTCAAATGACGCCGGGGACGCTAGTGACGCTTTTAGTAGATACTCTCAAAGCGTCAACGGGGTATGAATTTCGTTGAAAATAATTTTATTTTGTAATTTTTATAACCTAAAAATATATTATAATAAATCTTTTTAAAAAAAATTAATTTATTATATCTGCTCGATCAGAGAATTTTAAATCTCAATATAAAAATACAAAATATATTTATATATTTTATATTTTTTATATTTATATTTATATTTTAAATATATATATTAATTTTAAATATGTAAATCAACCGCAAACTGTATTATTATAACGGTAAAATATTTAAATGTCACTTAAGAGAATAATAATCATATTGTTTTATAATAATAACACAATAATCTTCTTGATTAAGAGTAAGAGTAATTTTTAGTTGATGTATATATGTATATTTTTCTTTTTCTTATATTTTTTTTATTGTTAAATTTCATTTTCTCTACCCTGATGAAGCTGCAAAGTTATGTCTTCATCACCTGAATCAATTTCATTATCGCTTTCAGATTCTCTTATTCTCTTAAGTTAAGTAAATCTTGTCCATTATTATTATTAAAACCATTTTAAAATTTACTTACATTTAATATAATAAACTTTTTTTATAAAAATCTAAATAATTATAATTATTTACTTTTTGTATACACAGGAATATATTACTTCAATTTGACACATTATTTCACATTGACCCTTAATTACTTAACATCAACGTATGATTAAAAATAAATAAGCCAATCAGAAAATGATTACTATAATCAATTATTAACTGTTTAATAATTGATTGCCACTGAAATTATAATTATGGTTAATGGTCTGGATGAAATGATGAGTAGCCATATTTTCATCTGGGATCTTCTCTAGGATTTTCTCTGGACTGATATTTGGTAAACACAATCATTATAGTGTCCTATAGTTAACTATGCCAGTGCTCCTCCATTATTTCTCACAGAATTTCAGAAATCACGTTTTCATCATATAACCATCTTCCAAGTAGAGCTAATGGAGGAGCACTAGCGTAATTAACTATAGAACACTATAATGAATGTGTTTACCAAATATGAGCGTAATCCATCCAAGGGTGCAAGAGAAAATCCCAGATGAAAATATGGCCATTCAGCATTTCATCCGGACCACTATAATGAGTGTATTTACCAAATATCAGCACAATCTATACAGAGGTACCAGAGAAAATCCCAGATGAAAATATGGCCATTCATAATTTCATCAAGGATAATATACATACATATATTGATATTTCATTACAAAAAATTAAATAATATCATTGTTTATATATCTTATAGTTGTCCAATCAAGGCATTTTTTGAGTTGTTGCGCAAGCTTTTCTTTTTTTTTCGCATTAAAAAAAGAAGCGTAATATTATTTTTGTTTTGTTTCCGCAATAGTTTGTTTGTATTGTGTAATAAATAGTTTTGGTGGTATTCGTTCATTTGAAAAACTATTTCTTGTGGAAAAAATTGAAAATTAGTATTATTTATGAATAAAGCACGGCAAAGAATGTGAGCGCTAACTTTATGTAACTGTTTTTTTATCTTGCATAAAAGCTAAAGCCAAACAAAATACAATGCAAAACACAAAAATTTATTAATATATGTATATCAAAATAATTTTATGCGCAAAATTTTTTGTAATATAATTGATATATATTTAACAATAACATGTTTAAAGGTACAATCGTAAGTGAACGCTCACATTCTGCGCCGCGCTTAATTCATTTATAATTTATTAGCAAAAAGAAATATAAGCTGTGTTTTTTTATTCCTACTCTGTACTATACGAGTAGAGTATCTGTATGGTTGTTGTTGTAGCTACTCTACATAATTATCCAGTACAACATGTAGAGTAAAAGGGAAATTAATGGGAAATTATTAAATTTTAATATGGCAACTATAAATTTGACAAGAAGATACTTCATTTCGTATATTTGAATATTGAAAATTTGATTTTTAAAAAATATCAACAAAGTTGGCAAATTTTTTTCAATCAATTCTAAATCATATTTTCCCCTTGCACTACATCGTTTTTTTATTCCTTTTATATCGAGTAGTACAGAGTAGGAATAAAAAAACACAGCTATTGTTTCTTCTATATTATAAGAATAGTACAGGCGTTTGGGGATTTTGATAATATCGATTAAAAAAATTCATATTTTTTTTTTTCTGGAATAAATTAGAAATTTTTCAACACAAACACATAATTAAAAATATTTTAAACTTTTCTAAATTAAAATATTAAATTTTCAAATTAAATTCAACTTTTTTCAATTTAATTTCAATGTACTATATATTAATTGATTTTGGGTTTTTTTTTCTATAATTATAGAATATTAAATGTTGATTAAAACTAATAGATGAATAAAATATTTTTAAAAATGTTCTTTGTGTTGAAAGACTTCTAATTTAGTCTGAAAAAAATAATCCATACATTTTTTAATTGATATTACCAGATAACCCAAACGACTGTACTATTTCTCAATATATAAGAAACTATATTTCTTTTTGCTAAAAATTGAAAATTAGAATTTATTTATGAATTAGAATATTTTCAAATGTACGAATACCACCAAAACTTTTTATTAAAATTCATGATCTAATAATACAAGGTCTGCTTGACATTTCTATAGATAAAAATTGTGACGTCATTGTGAAGAAATTTTGTATGGACGAAAAATTCGGTTTTATGTAAACGAAAATTTGTTTTAATTTACCTTTACAAAAAAAAAACTACTTTCACGGGATGTTATTTGTCCATCATTTTCACATACTAGCTTTTTTATGATGTAGCCAGCTAAATAACATATATTGTATTATTAATATTCTAATATTTAGCTGTCTACATCTTATTCATCATAAGTAGTTTCTTCAAGCTCATCAATATTTCTGGAATTTCATTTTCATCGTCGTCTAAATTTAAATTAGCTTCTTTATCTATATTATATTTGTAATTAATATCACTATATGCATTTTGTGTAATCACAATCAAAAATTTCATACTTCAGTCTCAAAACTTCAGTTTCATCTTCTTCCACGTTGGAATTTCTAGCAGTGTAGTAGAATTTAATTTCTTCCTGAAATGAAAATATTGAAGGAAATTAAACGAGGAAAAAATATACAACACATATACAATATAATAAAAAATTTATATTTTACAAATATTAGTATAATTTACCACGTTGTATGAGAAAATAGTTGAGTAGCTATTTCACATTTTTGGCGACCAGCATTCTTAACATTTATATGAGTAAATTCTTAAGACAGAAGAACCAGTGGTTAGTGGTTTTAAGTAATTCTCTTATTAGACCTGCATTAATAACATTATTTTATCAGATAAATCTTGTATCAAGATTCAAGGAAATGGTTTCTAATTAATTTTATAAGATGTGGTGCTTTCACCCATATTTTTATTTCATTTTTATCGTTTGGATAGCTGAAGAATTTTATATTTTTAAAATTCTTTCTTTCTTTCCAGCTCACAATACAATATCTTAATTTTAAAAGTTATAATTCAATAACACAACACAATTTTATCTTATAAAAATATATTATTTTTTCAATACTGTTCTCAATTTTCCACTTATTAATTAATAGTTATTTTAAATAATGTATGTATTTTAACATTTTTGAATCACATAATTCTCAAAACACATAATATTAAATAAAAACACACCGAACTAAAATATATATAAACAACTTCTTCAAAATAATTCTTCACAATGACGTCACTATAAGAAAAAATGGCAGCTGTCAAACTCTACCCAGCAGACCTTTAATTTTTAGATCATGATTAAAATTATACAATACAATCATGCGAATTCCACCCAAAACTATATATAAACTATAGTTTTGGGTGGTATTCGCATGAGATTGTATTGTATAATTATAAAAAAAAATCATAAGATTACACAATACATACAAACTTATATGCGAAAACAAAGCAAAAAATATATTACGTTTCTTTTTTTAATGCGAAAAAAAAGAAAAGCTTTCGTAAATTTAAAATTTTATATGGATATTTGGAAAGGTGTGTTTAATTTATCGTTAATAACTAATAAAATATGAAATGAAACAATATACTACCTTCTACTTTTGTATAGATAAATTAATAACCTTTCCAAATATGTAAAAATAATATATTATTTAAGTGATGATAAAAGAAAAAAAAATTTTAAATTCAAAATTTTTTTTTATATTGATTTACACAGTAAATGTTCTAAAGCTCTTTTGAAAGAACATGTGTGAAATACATAGCAGAGTCTTCAACCATTACTAATCGATGGTGCTGCCTCCTATAATTTTCTAATCTCGGCGCAACAACTCAAAAAATGCCTTGATTGGACAACTATAAGATATATAAACAATGGTAAAACCTAAAAAAAAAATTCAGGAAGGATATTATCATTGTATTATTAGATCATGAATTTTAATAAAAAGTTTTGGTGGTATTCGTACATTTGAAAATATTCTAATTCATAAATAAATTCTAATTTTCAATTTTTAGCAAAAAGAAATATAGTTTCTTATATATTGAGAAATAGTACAGTCGTTTGGGTTATCAGGTAATATCAATTAAAAAATGTATGGATTATTTTTTTCAAACTAAATTAGAAGTCTTTCAACACAAAGAACATTTTTAAAAATATTTTATTCATCTATTAGTTTTAATCAACATTTAATATTCTATAATTATAGAAAAAAAAACCCAAAATCAATTAATATATAGTACATTGAAATTAAATTGAAAAAAGTTGAATTTAATTTGAAAATTTATTATTTTAATTTAGAAAAGTTTAAAATATTTTTAATTATGTGTTTGTGTTGAAAAATTTCTAATTTATTCTAGAAAAAAAAATATATGAATTTTTTTAATCGATATTATCAAAATCCCCAAACGCCTGTACTATTCTTATAATATAGAAGAAACAATAGCTGTGTTTTTTTATTCCTACTCTGTACTACTCGATATAAAAGGAATAAAAAAAACGATGTAGTGCAAGGGGAAAATATGATTTATAATTGATTGAAAAAAATTTGCCAACTTTGTTGATATTGTTGATAAAGGTACAATCGTAAATGTTCTAAAGCTCTTTTGAAAGAACATGTGTGAAATCCATAGCAGAGTCTTCAACCATTACTAATCGATGGTGCTGCCTCCTATAATTTTCTAATCTCGGCGCAACAACTCAAAAAATGCCTTGATTGGACAACTATAAGATATATAAAGAATGGTAAAATCTAAAAAAAAAATTCAGGAAGGATATTATCATTGTTTTATCTTATAGTTGTCCAATCAAGGCATTTTTTGAGTTGTTGCGCCGAGATTAGAAAATTATAGAGGGAGCACCATCGATTAGTATTGGGTTGAAAACTCTGCTATCGATATCACACATGTCCTTCCAAAAGAGCTTTAGAACAAAATAATCCATACATTTTTTAATTGATATTACCTGATAACCCAAACGACTGTACTATTTCTCAATATATAAGAAACTATTACCTAGTTTCCATGTACAGAGTTGAGTTGGGTTGAGTTGAAATGGGGTTGAAATGGAACCATCAATTATTCGTTCCATTCCAACTCAAATCAACTCAACCCCTGTTTCCATGCACGCTAACTCGAGTTCAACTCGAGTTGAACTCGTCATGGAAACAAGGTATATATTTCTTTTTGCTAAATCAATATAAAAAAAAATTTTGAATTTAAAATTTTTCTTTTTCTTTTATCATCACTTAAATAATATATTATTTTTACATATTTGGAAAGGTTATTAATTTATCTATACAAAAGTAGAAGGTAGTATATTGTTTCATTTCATATTTTATTAGTTATTAACGATAAATTAAACACACCTTTCCAAATATCCATATAAAATTTTAAATTTACGAAAGCTTTTCTTTTTTTTCGCATTAAAAAAAGAAGCGTAATATATTTTTTGCTTTGTTTTCGCATAAGTTTGTTTGTATTGTGTAATCTTATGAATTTTTTTATAATTATACAATACAATCTCATGCGAATACCACCCAAAACTATAGTTTATATATACCCTGCTAACCAAAAAGTGGTGGACAAGTACTTTTCAACCACTTATTATAATGCTGAGTTGACCCTTGAAATATGAATGGAGCCGGGAAAAAAATCAGTGGTTTATAGTATTTTAAAATACTATAAACTAACACATAGAAAGATACTATCTCATTTTTCAGTGGTCAATATATGTGGTTAGAGTGAAACAAAAAATGCTGAGAATCATTGCTGATTCACCAATTTTTATAAACTTATGTTGTTGCACAATATCATAGCTGATTCCGAGTTTTTTTATTACATATGTTGATCATCAGTTTCACCGATTTTTCATTATTTATTAAGTACTCAGTACTAAGGACTTTTTAAGTACTCAGTATGAGTACTTTTTAAGTACTCAGTATGAGTACTTTTTAAGTACTCAGTATGAGTACTTAATAAGTACTTAGTACTGAGTACTTAATAACTACTATATATTCAGTTCTTGCTTACTAAATATTAAATTAAATACTTTTTTTTTTTAATTTAAATTTGTTTCATTTATTATTTTTTTTAAATTTAATAAATTTTACTTATTTAAAATTTTACATTTTCTAAATGAGATTTCTTTTTAAAAAATTTAACATTTTCATTTCAATTTTACGTTTTTTTTTAAACTAATTATTTTTTTTTTAAATTTAACATTTTCATTTCATTTTTACGTTTTTGTTTTAAAATAATTATTTTTTTTTTTAAATTTAACATTTTCATTTCATTTTTACGTTTTTGTTTTAAACTGTAATTATTTGTTTTTTTAAATTTAACATTTTCATTTCAATTTTACGTTTTTTTTTAAAATAATTATTTTTTTTTTTAAATTTAACATTTTCATTTCAATTTTACGTTTTTGTTTTAAACTGTAATTATTTGTTTTTTAAATTTAACATTTTCATTGCAATTTTACGTTTTTTTTTAAAATAATTATTTGTTTTTTTAAATTTAACATTTTCATGTCAATTTTACGATTTTTTTTGATTTTTTTGGTGATATCTATTATGGGATTTCAAAACACATTTTTTTAATTCAACATAATATTTCACCATACCAATCGCTGATCCACAGGCATCTGCAATATTAGTGTTCAATTAATACGATATAATAACTAAATAAGTATTTATTACCATATACAATTTTATCAAATAAGTTTAAGGCTTTTAAGCTTTTCTTCCCCGAAGTTCCACTTACATTATAATCTATATAAACGTCATCGTCAGCCAAATGGCGAAAAGCAAATTCTATGCTTTTTGGTGAGTTTTTAAAACGCCTGAGATAATTGGTCTAAATAAATTTTAATGTTATTAAAATAAATTCAATTTAAATAAGTTATTGAAATACCAATTTTAATTTAAAGTTTTCTTCAGTTGTTTTTAGCTCTAGTTCCATTAAATCCTCATTTCTCTTAACTGGCAACATTGCTTGAATTTCATCATTAACTACATCTACTTCTTCGCCAGTTAATTGCTTCACCGATGTAGAAGTTCTTTTGCTATACACCAAATTTGTCCGAAGCAATTTGTTTGTTGCCAGATCTTCATTTTTTTTTAATATTAACTTTAAAACAATTAAAAATTATTTATTGAATAAAATATTTATTTTGATAGTGAATATTTACCAAATTCTCTATTTTTTCAATTTTTTTTTATTTTCTTTGACCATTTCTTCAATATTGTTTATTTTTTTACAGCTTTCTGTGATAATATTTTCCATATTACTCATTTTTTGTAAAAATTTTTCCATAAACACTGTATTTTTTTCAAAATAAATATATAAATTAAATCAGTTGCAGGTTTGAAAATTAATTACCTTTAATATTGGTATTTTTATTTTCTTCTTTCCCACTCATATCTTTATCACTAATGCCATCATCATATATAATACAATTTGCAAATAGGTCGGGAGATTCAATTCCACATGTTTTTTCCCCAGTCGCGATACCAGAATCTACAATTTCAGTTTCTAAATTATCATCATAATTATTACTGGTCGATGGTCCTCCATAAAGATATTTATTATCTATTTTAAATCGTTTTTCTATCAAGTAAAAAAAAAGGTTTAAAAAAATATTTCAATCGTAATAAAAAAAACATTACGAGATATAACAGCTGTAGAGCTGATGAACCCTTCAGTTACATTTTCGCTGTTCATGATATTCTTATAATTGTCTATTATTGGCGATGGTGGTTCACTCATTCTTTTAAATTTAATACCTGATGGAAAAAATATAAGTCTTACATTAAGATGAGAAATTATTAATCTTTTTTCATACTACCTGATGAAAATGTTATTTATTAATTATTAAAAGTTGTAAAACAATGGTGTAAAATTGGTATCAGAATTGATTTATTTTTATGTGGTATACAGTAAAATTTATAAGTTATATCAGACTTATTAAAAGTTAAAATTTCGCTTTTCAATTCGCTACACGCTACAATTCCTAATCCTGAAGATGAAATTACAGGTTCGGTAAAAAAAGGTGATATATTCGTAAATGTATGACCAAAACTAGTATCTCCTTGGCCAAATCCAATTACTTTAATTGGTATTCTGTTTTTAATTAAACAATAAGAATCAGCATCTCGCTTATATGTAACATTAAAATCTTTATCAATTTCTTTACTTTCTTGAGCTTTTCTACATAATTTATTAATAGCTGATATTTCTTCTAAGCGATTGTGTATTTGCTGTAAAATATTGTTTGGTGATCTAACTATTTTTTTTAAAAATTGTATATAGTTCTCTGACTTGTACGCTGAAAAATTATCCAAAGGACCAAATTGTTTTACACAATCTTTTAAATGTAATAAACCATGTACATTAAACGATAATTTATGTGCGCCAAAAATAATTCCATAATTTTCAACAAAGTATTTAATCATTTCTCCAGCTTCTTCAATATCATTCGAAACACTTCTTTAACATGAAAACATTCTGATTGCTGAGTGTAAAAGCAGAAACAAATAATACACGTCGTTGTCCACTCGATCTTTTAACGCCACAATTCCTGTATATAACAGAAATTGTCTTAATTCTGTAGCCTTCCAATGTACTAGGTCATCCAGAGTGCGTTGACTTCTAGAAAATTCAGATGGAGTTGTATTCTTCAAACTACGTAATATATCATTTATTTCTTCTGTTTTAAAAAAGTGCCCATTAAAATTCCCTTTTGTTAAATCATTTAATATTTTTTTCATTACTCCTAAATCAACCAGATGCATTGGGTCTAGTGGAAATTGCGAAACCATTCCAATATGTGCACTTTCCAGTATGATTTTATTTGTGCGGAACTCTGGTTGGTGATGGTCAGGATCTAATCTCATTGAAAAACTTTCATCTGTTCTAAGTGTACAGACAGTATTTTGGAAAGCAACTCTTCTTTGAATAGTAAATCCTCTTTGGTCACATTTTGGACAACTTACTTTTCCCGTGTGGTATTGGACTCCTGTTATAAAAGCCCTTGCAGGACTATCCGCAATAAAAGCTCGAACCTTAAAACATCTACGCACTGAACTAGAATTTATAAATATACCATTTGATTCTAAATATGTTATTTCATCGACTACTAATTTTAAATATTCATTGACATCATCTGGCTTTGAGGTTCCAGCAAAACATCCTATTAAAAAAGGATCTTCATTTTTAAAATTGGAAAAACTACCAATAATTGGCCATAAAACTTTTCGAGAGCTTTTGAATAAATTTACACCATCAATACTTATATCGATATGCACCGTAAAACAAGAAAGTAAAAATTGGAAGCAATTTGTTTTTATGTAATTTTCTATGCCAAAATTAATATATTGTCCTGATCGATAATTATATATTGAAGAAGGGCTTCGATTTGTTTGAAGAAGCGTACGTGCACTTTTTGGAATTTGTGTAATATTACATCGGTGAAGTGTTTTTAGTAATCTATCTAATGATATATGTTGAATTTTGTTTTCAGTAGCCCAAATCCTTAATTCTTGCCATAATTTACTTTGTTCTTCTGATATAATAGTATCTGAACAGTCACTGTCACGAAAATTTTCCATATCAATATCATCATCAGTCGTAATTATATTTATGGAATTATCATCAGAATTATTTGAATTATTTGAATTATATTGAATTATTAAGTCAGGATCAGGAACAACATTCTCAACTGTATGGTCAATATTATCAACTCTGTCAGATTTTTGTTGTTGCTCGTAGTGTAAAACATCAAGTTTATATTGCTTTGCCAGTTTAGACATTTCATTTTGGAGTGTTTTCTCGGACATTTGTAAATATAAACGCGACTGAGACGAAAGAAATAAAGTCATTAATAAAGATAACAAATTAAAAAAAAACTCCTATTAAATAACACCTGCCACTAGAGATAGAACATTCCCCATAGAAAATTCTAAATAAATAGAAATGTATAAGTGCGGTAGAGACAACAATATCGTCCAGAAATTTTTTTGGACGTCCAATTTTCGAAATTTAATTTCGAATTGGGCGTCCAATTATGGCACAAGACGTCGGCTCTCGTTGGACGTCCAAAAGATGACATTTTTTAGAAAACCAAAGGTGGCGTGAATATTATATATATACAAAATTATATTTTGTCAAATTTATTTTTTTATTTTAAAGCTAGGTATTCACTTCCAAAAAAAAAGTTGGCAAAATTGTGAGCAAAATATCATATTAAAAATATGTAAATATAATATAATATAATATAATCATACTGAGTACCATGTGTATAAGACAAAGCAAAAACTAAGAAAAAATTTTTGCCTCTTGTAAAATTTTCTATATAAAATCATCCTTTTTTTGAATTGAGTAGTAAGCTTTAGGTAAAAAATGGATGAATTATTTTTTTTCAAATAAATTATTTTTTTTCAAATAAATTATTTACATTGTCAAACAATATTTTTTAGGAATATCAAAAAATTCCTATAATTTTTTTGAATGCCAACTAGATGCTATAAATTTTTTATTTGAATATAATTTTTTTTTATGAAATTTTCTTGTTTTTCTCATTTTTTTATAAACTATTGCATGATTTTTTAATTTCTCGGAAATTTTCCGGGTCCTGAAATTTCTTGAACGAGATTCTCGCCTTCTCGAGAATCATAATATTGCAAAAAACGAGGCTCTCGGATTCTCGAGAAATGAAAAAAGTCGACAAATCCCAATCTCTACCTGCCACCTCTCAAGATAAAAAATTTATGTCCAAAATATAGTTTGTTATTTGTTCACAATATATATATATTATTTTTTAACAATGAATGCAGCTTTTTGATAGTAACATAATTATATTTTGTATCTTAAGTTGACATTATTATTTATTTTTATGATATAATATGTAATAAGATTTCGTTTCAGAAAAAAAATATGTTGATGTTTAAAAAAATGGACGAACACCAAAAAGTAATAAAAATAAAATACCAAAAGAAAAAATCCATACGATATAAATTTTTAAGAAAATTAATTAATTCTTGCACTTTACCAATAAATGATAATTTTTAATAAAATTTAATTAACTACACTTTACCACTGATACTATATAATTAAAAAATTTACTTACCCAAATTTTCTTTAAATATAATAATTTATAAACTTATCGCAAATAAGCACAAAATTTAGTTGTAACCACTGAGTCGTGGTTAGCAGGGATAGTTTTGGGTGGAATTCGCATTATTGTATTGTATAATTTTAATCATGATCTAAAAATTAAAGGTCTGCTGGGTAGAGTTTGACAGCTGCCATTTTTTCTTATAGTGACGTCATTGTGAAGAATTATTTTGAAGAAGTTGTTTATATATATTTTAGTTCGGTGTGTTTTTATTTAATATTATGTGTTTTGAGAATTATGTGATTCAAAAATATTAAAATATATACATTATTTAAAATAACTATTAATTAATAAGTGGAAAATTGAGAACAGTATTGAAAAAATAATATATTTTTATAAGATAAAATTGTGTTGTGTTATTGAATTATAACTTTTAAAATTAAGATATTGTATTGTGAGCTGGAAAGAAAGAAAGAATTTTAAAAATATAAAATTCTTCAGCTATCCAAACGATAAAAATGAAATAAAAATATGGGTGAAAGCACCACATCTTATAAAATTAATTAGAAACCATTTCCTTGAATCTTGATACAAGATTTATCTGATAAAATAATGTTATTAATGCAGGTCTAATAAGAGAATTACTTAAAACCACTAACCACTGGTTCTTCTGTCTTAAGAATTTACTCATATAAATGTTAAGAATGCTGGTCGCCAAAAATGTGAAATAGCTACTCAACTATTTTCTCATACAACGTGGTAAATTATACTAATATTTGTAAAATATAAATTTTTTATTATATTGTATATGTGTTGTATATTTTTTCCTCGTTTAATTTCCTTCAATATTTTCATTTCAGGAAGAAATTAAATTCTACTACACTGCTAGAAATTCCAACGTGGAAGAAGATGAAACTGAAGTTTTGAGACTGAAGTATGAAATTTTTGATTGTGATTACACAAAATGCATATAGTGATATTAATTACAAATATAATATAGATAAAGAAGCTAATTTAAATTTAGACGACGATGAAAATTAAATTCCAGAAATATTGATGAGCTTGAAGAAACTACTTATGATGAATAAGATGTAGACAGCTAAATATTAGAATATTAATAATACAATATATGTTATTTAGCTGGCTACATCATAAAAAAGCTAGTATGTGAAAATGATGGACAAATAACATCCCGTGAAAGTAGTAGAAATTCGTGAAGGTGGGTCAACGAAATGTCAGAAGGAGGATTTGTTAAGCCATCACATGAATTTATGGATAAATTAGAAAAATTAGAACACATATTTATTAGATTAAATAAATAAACATAAATGTTAAATTACTTTTTTTATACGTAGATTATATATTAGATTAAGAAAGTTAAATTTAAGAATAGAAAAAAACCAAGAAAAAAATTTAAAAAACAATTACATAAAAATTAAAAACTAAACAATTTCTTTTTTTTCGGTAAGGATTTTTTTTCTGTAAAGGTAAATTAAAACAAATTTTCGTTTACATAAAACCGAATTTTTCGTCCATACAAAATTTCTTCACAATGACGTCACAATTTTTATCTATAGAAATGTCAAACAGACCTTGTATTATTAGATCATGAATTTTAATAAAAAGTTTTGGTGGTATTCGTACATTTGAAAATATTCTAATTCATAAATAAATTCTAATTTTCAATTTTTAGCAAAAAGAAATATAGTTTCATATATATTGAGAAATAGTACAGTCGTTTGGGTTATCTGGTAATATCAATTAAAAAATGTATGGATTCTTTTTTTCAGACTAAATTAGAAGTCTTTCAACACAAAGAACATTTTTAAAAATATTTTATTCATCTATTAGTTTTAATCAACATTTAATATTCTATAATTATAGAAAAAAAACCCAAAATCAATTAATATATAGTACATTGAAATTAAATTGAAAAAAGTTGAATTTAATTTGAAAATTTATTATTTTAATTTAGAAAAGTTTAAAATATTTTTTATAATGTGTTTGTGTTGAAAAATTTCTAATTTATTCCAGAAAAAAAATATATGAATTTTTTTAATCGATATTATCAAAATCCCCAAACGCCTGTACTATTCTTATAATATAGAAGAAACAATAGCTGTGTTTTTTTATTCCTACTCTGTACTACTCGATATAAAAGGAATAAAAAAACGATGTAGTGCAAGGGGAAAATATGATTTAGAATTGATTGAAAAAAATTTGCCAACTTTGTTGATATTTTTTAAAAATCAAATTTTCAATATTCAAATATACGAAATGAAGTATCTTCTTGTCAAATTTATAGTTGCCATATTAAAATTTAATAATTTCCCATTAATTTCCCTTTTACTCTACATGTTGTACTGGATAATTATGTAGAGTAGCTACAACAACAACCATACAGATACTCTACTCGTATAGTACAGAGTAGGAATAAAAAAACACAGCTTATATTTCTTTTTGCTAATAAATTATAAATGAATTAAGCGCGGCGCAGAATGTGAGCGTTAACTTACGATTGTACCTTTAAACATGTTATTGTTAAATATATATCAATTATATTACAAAAACTTTTGCGCATAAAATTATTTTGATATACATATATTAATAAATTTTTGTGTTTGGCATTGTATTTTGTTTGGCTTTAGCTTTTATGCAAGATAAAAAAACAGTTACATAAAGTTAGCTCTCACATTCTTTGCCGTCCTTTATTAATAAATAATACTAATTTTCAATTTTTTCCAAAAGAAATAGTTTTTCAAATGAACGAATACCACCAAAACTATTTATTACACAATACAAACAAACTATTGCGGAAACAAAGCAAAAAAAATATTACGCTTCTTTTTTTAATGCGAAAAAAAAGAAAAGCTTTCGTAAATTTAAAATTTTATATGGATATTTGGAAAGGTGTGTTTAATTTATCGTTAATAACTAATAAAATATGAAATTAAACAATATACTACCTTCTACTTTTGGATAGATAAATTAATACCCTTTCCAAATATGTAAATATAATATATTATTTAAGTGATGATAAAAGAAAAAAAAATTTTAAATTCTAAAGTTTTTTTTTATATTGATTTACACAGTAAATGTTCTAAAGCTCTTTTGAAAGAACATGTGTGAAATCTTTGTATATAAATTTATATAGTAGTCCCACTTGATCCAGTGGTACCATAGAAAATCCCAGATGAAAATATGTCCATTCATCATTTCATCCAGACCACTAATTTGAATGTGGTTGCAAAATTTTATCACAATCCATCCAGTGGTACCATAGAAAATCCCAGATGAAAATATGGCCATTCATCATTTCATCCAGACCAATAAAAATTAAAAAATTAGGAAATTTTATAAAATCGGCACCATCGCCAATGAATAATAACATAAAAAACATTTTTAATTCATAAATTCCTTAAAATTATTCGATTTCTAGAACATTCCAGAAAGAAATCTCATATATTTTCTTCCCCAAGAATTTAGGAATAAAAAAATAAAAAATATTTTAAATTCTTAAATTAGTTCAGAAAATTATATTCATTAATACGAATACGCATATATTCATAAAAAAAAATCTCATATGTTTTCTTCCCCCTTACGTCACCATCCTAAGCAATTTACAAAAAATTATTTTTCTATTCTTAAATTCATTAAAAATTATTCAAATACGCATATAAAATTTTTTTTTCTATATATTTTCTTCCCCCGTTACACTTCTGTAACCAGAATAAGAAAATAAAAAAAATTACAATAACAAATATACACAAATTTGCCATTTTGAATTGTTTCGGTTATTCAAATGTAGATGGCCCTGTTAAATCAAAAATATGATTTATGTCCCTACTATATTTTAGTTAGCACTTCTCTCGTCGCCACGATTCAAAAAAAATCAGTCAAGTGGGACTACTATATAAATTTATATACAAAGATTTTAGTTAGCACTTCTCTCGTCGCCACGATTCAAAAAAAATCAGTCAAGTGGGACTACTATATAAATTTATATACAAAGGTGAAATCCATAGCGGAGTCTTCAACCATTACTAATCGATGGTGCTGCCTCCTATAATTTTCTAATCTCGGCGCAACAACTCAAAAAATGCCTTGATTGGACAACTATAAGATATATAAACAATGGTTTTACCTTTGTATATAAATTTATATAGTAGTCCCATTTCGGTGATTTTTTTTGAAAAAAGGCCGTGAGAGAAGTGCTAACTAAAATATAGTAGGGACATAAATCATATTTTTGATTTAACAGGGCCATCTACATTTTAATAACTGAAACAATTCGAAATGGCAAATTTGTGTATATTTGTTATTGTAATTTTTTTTTATTTTCTCATTCTGGTATTGTTATGTTAACGCTCTTCTGTCTGTCCGTCTGTCCGATGTAAACAATAAAAAGCAGTTATTGCACATAGTTACTGTACACGCAAGTTCATGATAGACACACCAATAGAAAGCTTGATTTATTGAGAACCAGATGTAATTGATATAATTCGGCCGGTAGACGGCGCTATTCACATTTTTCCAAAACATCTTTTTCCGTATAAAAATGTAATTTTATATAGTGTAAATGTGCACCAAAAATGAAGTTTGACCACTCGTTGGAAAGGTATTTAAGAGTAGAATACGATGTCAGTAACCATATTTCAAATTTATACCGCTAGAGGCGCTGAATCATAAAATATATAAGATGTTAATTTTTAAAATGTGATTTCCAATAGTCAATAAGCCCCTAAAATTAAGTTTAATGTCGCATCTGAAAGGTAGTAAGTAGTAGTATAAAATCACAGTTGTTATAATATTAGTTTCTGCTACTAGAGGGTGCAACATAATACTCAAAATATGCATTTACAGTAGATAATTTAAAAAAAGCCCATGATTATAAAACTACTGATCAGTAGTTCGGCTGCGTGGCATTTTTTTTTAATTTCATTTACCTATAAAAATTGAGTACATATATAAATTTGTAATTTTTTTTTCAATTTTATAAGTCTAATCCAATTTTTGAAACAAATAAAAAAACCACACCTGAATCTAAAAATCCACCTTTTCTCATACAATTTATCTGAAAAACAAAAAATATAACGAAAAAATAAAAAGAAAAAAGCTATTATTCATAAAAAAACTCAGAATTGCAAATAAACAATAATTTGAAACACACACAAACAAATAAAGAGCTTTCAATGACAATAAAACTTTTTAAAATTGACTTCAGCGCTTAAAGTTCCCTATCAGAGACTAGCTAAACTAAAATCCACACACTTACTTCCAAAAAATTTTTAAAAAAAAGAGGTAGTTATATAAAAATTTAATTATGACAAAATTGATAACAAATATCAAAAATGTAAAACATACATCCGTGAAAAATATATTCAATCTTTATTCTGTAGAAAACAAAATATCAAAATATGTACATAAGGGCTTACTCATAAAATGAGCAATAAAATGGTGCACTTTCAGGTGCGGGGACAGGTAAATGGGGGGGAAATTAAAAAAGTAAAACACCTATCCGTGGAATTAATATATTCTTGATATGTTATAAAAATTTCGTGGAAGAAAATGTTAACTGGTTTTGTATAAAATGGGCAAAACAATTCCTCTATAAAACAGGAAAGTGCGCTCCTCGAGCCTTAAGTTTTGAGTCTTAACCGACGGCCATACACAGGATGTTTGAGAAAAAGCTTTTTTCGTTAGTCAAAATTATATTACTCATTAATAAAAGCCAGTATGCAAATAAGAGCGTAGCGAAATTTTCATACAAATTTAACATCGTGAAATCAGAAGTGAAAATTGCTCTCCTGATTTCGCTATGTTCAGGCCTGTACGGAGGTCGAGTGAAATGAAATTTTCATACAAATTTAACATCGTGAAATCAGAAATGAAAATGTACGCTTATGATTTCGCTCTGGTGGTACGCAGGTCGCGTGAAAAAGTTGTGATAAAAAATGAATTTTTTTATATAACAGATGGCGCGCAAAAACTCTACAATTATTTTTGCGATGAAATTTTGACATTTGCTAGTTTTTTTTTGTTTCCTTTGATCAAAAATTTGAATAGCTGACGTTGAAAGGTCAGTATATAGAATTACTGACCTTTCAACGGTCTTGAAATGTCAAAATATTAAAATGCCAAATTAACTTGTCAAATTTTATTTACAAAATATTTTTCACGACTGTTTCACGACTATTTCCCCGGAGAGTTTGGAGAGCTTTGGAGATCGTGTTAAAATTTCATTTCACTTGACCTCCGTACAGGCCTTTCATCGTTAAATCAGAAACGAAAAATGCAGTTTGCCCCTATATATTAATAGATGGCGCGCAAAAGTCTCCACATATTATTTCGCTCGAAATAATGTTCTCAACATTATTTCACGACGGAATTTTGACATTTACTAGTTTTTTTTTAAAAAAAATTTTAATAGGGAGTAAAAAATTTTAAAATTGAGTTTTTTTTAAATTAATAAAAATTGAATTTTTAATGCTCAGTATAATAATAATTATAGTACATTATAATACAGACCTGGCCATATGAACCGTAAAAAGCAATTTTTCTTACATTTTTTGAGTTTCAAGCTATTTTTAGCGCGTATATAAAATTTTAGCTAGAAAAAAAGGATATTTTCTGAAAGTTTGGACAATTTTCAAGTAAGAAAAAAAAACATGTTGAATTTTTATTAGTTTATGATGACATATTTTATGCATTTAACTATTTTTGGTGATATTATTTAAATAAACATTAATATTCCAATATAAAATTTAGCCCGCTCCTTCTGTAAAATAAAATAAAAGTTAAAAAAAAAAACTATTTATTTTTTAAAATGAATATTGAGCTACATTTTGAATTTATTTTAATAACTGGAATGACCACCTTTAGCCTTAATAACTGCTTAAGACCTTTTGGGCATATAATGTACTAAATTTTTTAAATAATCTTGTGATATATCCTCATTCCAAACTTTTTTAATAAGTTTTATTAATTTAGCTTTGTTGGATGGATCCCTGCATTTAATTTTAATTTTCATTTGTTGCCATAGATGGTCTATAGGGTTAAGCTCGGGGCTATTTCCAGGCCAATCGAGCCCATGAATTCCATTGTCAATAAAGTATTTACGAACCTGTGGAAAGGTGAAAAGAATTTGTAGCTATTTTTTCCATCTAAATGATACTAAAAATATTAAGGTTTCATAAAAATATCATTAGAAAAATTTACTTACCTTTTTGGCGGTGTGGCATGGATAAAAAAAACAACAAAAATGTTTTTATCCTGCTGAAATATAAATCATTCATTCGCGGCAAACGTGGTTTCAATAGTTGGCAGTAACCATTGATTGAGGATGTCAATATATTTATCAGCAGTTACTTTTCCTTAATTTAGGTGCAATAAAGAAAAGTAACTGCTGATAAACAATGGAACAATGGAATTCATGAGCTCCATTGAAACCACGTTTGCCGCGAATGAATGATTTATATATGACTCATGAGACTTCTAAAAAGAAAGGAAAAAATTATCATATACATATCGTATTCCCACGATAAAAACAACAAAAATACAAAAAAAATTGCATGGACTTCTGGGAAATTAGTCATAAATTGGTTAGGACAGTGAACGTGTTAATTAGGGAACTATGTTTTTTTTGTTCTATGAATTATGTATATTTTGTTTTAAAAAAAAACGTAATATTTAAAATCTAAACACAAAATAACAAAAAAGGTACAATTTTTAGCAAAAAGGTACAATTTTTATAAAAAATAGGTACAATTGAAAAAAGTCAAATATCATCCCTTTAGCTACTCACTCACTACACAAACACACTTTGTTAGCTAAATCTCGGTACTGATTACAGATTTGTAAAGCTAAAATCAGCTGTTATAATATTTCTCATATTATTAATTTGACACTTCGTCGAGCAAAAGGAAAGAGAACTACCAAAATCGTGGCTTCATAAACAATTTTTCAATTGCCACGTTCAGCAGAGAAAATTTATCGAGCACTGCAAAGAGCCGCACTAGATAGAGCAACAAAAATTATATTGCCGTTCAGTAGAATTTTTCGATAAATATCACTTAAAACCTGGAGAGGGGGTTATATCAAAGCCGTATATAAATTATATACGGCTTTGGTAATATACCCTTAGGTATATTATGAAGCGTTCCCTCAACTTTACCAGTGTTTGGTGAAAAATATATACATTTCAAACAATTTTGTATATAGTTTTAAATTTTAATTTTTAAGTCGGGAAACCAATATGATTTGGATATAATTTCATAACATTTATTAATACCTAAATAACATAAATTTTCATGTGTTTGAATTACATGATTTTCCATTTGTTGGGGTACATAGAATTTTATGTCTTCCTTCATTTTTCTATAAATTAAACAATACGTATTTGAAATTTTCAATTTGCAATACCAATTTAGCTATTTCATAAATGTGGTGCGGGTGCCATGAAAATGAAACATGCAATAATTCACTATTGCATATTTCACTTTAAAATGCCACTTCTGATTTCAATCCAATCCCAACTAAACTAAATCCCTATTAAGCGCTACAATAAATAAGTGGTTCTAGAAAAATAATTCTTGCCAAAACTTTCAATCCAATGTCATTTGTATGCAAAAGGTGGAATAAGGTAGGTCGTAGGTGTTTAGAGGACTATTTTTTGTTTTGTACAAATAGTTCTCAAAATATGGCACTGAAAAGTTTTATAATGTTTTTAAAAGGATTTTTCCATGTTGAGACGAGACAGGAGTTTCTACTACTGGTAGTCGGTTGAATATTACCATTTTAAACGGCGGATCTGTGCAAATATAGATTAGATTAGAGGTCAAAAAAATTATACAACAAAATCCATCAGATTTTCATCATCACAAATCATTCATTAATTCGAATTAAATTAAGAGGCCTTTGCCCAAAAAGTAAGATAAGGTTTTACGCTGGAGCAGATAACTTGAGCTGTAATTATCGGATTTTGATCTGGTTTTTTGCAAATGGTTGGTAATAGACCTACCTTTTACAATATGTAGATTTTGACCTAGGTTGTCTGGAAATTTAAAATGTTTTTTTCATTTCCATACAAAAAAAACGTTGCGACCAAGATTTTTTCCACAGTTTTCATCTAATTTGGGTGAAATTTTGAAGACAAGTAGTCTTTATAAAATTAATCTATACTCGGCAGCCCTTTTTTTATTTTCGACCTAGGTTGTCTGGAAATTTAAAATGATTTGTCATTTCCATACAAAAAAAACGTTGCGACCTAGATTTTTTCCACAATTTGCATCCAATTTGGGTGAAATTTTGAAGACAAGTAGTCTTTATAAAATTAATCTACATTCGGCAGCCGGAATTTTGATTTTTGGCTCTAATTTTGATTTAGCAGCAATTATATTTTCAAACTTTGATATGGAATAAAAACTAAACTAAAGAAAATAAATTCATAAAATGAAGTCATTTTTTAAATTTACTCTTTTCCCAACATTTTCTTAATTAAAATTTAAAAAAATAATAGATAATAAGTTTGTAGGAGCCAAATTAAGGAAGTAACTTTTTCCAAAATTTTCTAAAAAAATACTAATTTGAAATTGTTATACAGAAAATAGTTCCACTAATTCCTAATAGCTGAAATACATGTGCAGAATTTCTGCACGCAGCGCTGCATGCAGCGATGCACTTAAAATACAAGTGCAGCTTTTTTTGACATAATTGAAATTTTTTTTTATAAATATTTTTATGTTTATAAATATTTTTGTAATTTTTATTTTGTTTGTTGAAAATAAAATCATTTTGTTTTATGAACTCTATTAATTTTTCCTCCATTTTGAAAATAAATAAATGAAAATAAATCAAAACATTGATAAAATTGTCAAACTTCAATGTAATTTTTAAGTTTTATTTTCCTAAGTTGTCAGTCTGAACGTTTTGTGTTGTGGTAACACTGCCGCTGCGCAGCGAAAGTAGAAATAGAGACGACTTGCATCCGCTGATGCAGTGCAGAATTCCATGTATTTGGTTCCATATAAAACCGTGTATTCTAAATTATTTTTGCTGCTCTGCATGCATAATTCTGCACATGTATTTCAGGCATAATAGGATCGTCGGTTGTAAACTGTTAAATTCGCTATTATTTTTTGTAACTACCCAGCAAACATGTCTTCAATGACATACCCATGAATCATCAAAGACATGTCTTTAAGACAGACCCAAGACAGACTGCTGACATCGTCATACAAATGTCACAAGTCGTCATGCATGACATGTCTTGGGTTTGTCTTGCATGACACGTCTTGGGTGTGTCTTGCATGACATGCCTTGGGTCTGTCTTGCATGACGTGTCTTGGGTTTGTCTGGCTAGACGTGTATTATGTTTGTCCTTGTGGAAAAGAAATTCATATTATATATGAAAATTACTATTTTTTATTTAAAAACTAATAAAATACATTTAAAACTAATCAATAAAAACTTTTAACAAGAATTATATAAGTCAAAATATGACTGAAAAAAATGTAATTAAAGAAATTCACGATTTTTTTCCGCAAGACAAATACAATACATTACTGTCTGACACTGAATAAAAAAGATATACAAAAAATAGAAGTTTTTTTTAGTTTTTGTAATAGTCACCAGAGTCCTAACCATCGCATATAATGAAATATTTTATTTCGAAAAATATTGTACACCTGTCTCTTTCTTTCTAACACATTTTAAATTACCCAAGACATACTTGACATGTCTTGGGTCGGTCATGCAAGACAGAATTTTTGTTGGGTATATCTCTCTCGTTGTTCTCTATATCCTTTCTTATTTTGGGTATACATACTTTTTTTTGCATTTTCTTAAACAGGTTTTAGTTAGATGCAAATATTTTCATTTAAATTTTAAATTTCAATATTTTAGAATTTTTTCGTTTTCTATATTTAGAATATTTATAATTTTTTAGGGGCTTAATAGTTTTTTTGTTGAATGTGCTAAAAGTCTGTCGAGTAAGTTTAAAAACAGGATAAATAAGAAAACTCAATAGCATGTTTTAACGGGAATGTTATTTAAATTATAATAAATAACAATTTTTAATAAATAATAATATTTATTATAATAATCAAATGCATCAGTTCAGTATAAATTGAACTGATTTTTTTTTCTAAAAATAAGAAAAATATAAAAAGTATACTTTTTGGTATTTTCTTATAGATAAATTTCGTGCATATTTTTATTTTAATTTGAAAATTTAAGAATTATTTATCTTTCCCTATTTTTGGGAAAAAAGGATATTTTTGGGAAAAAAAGATAATCAAATTATGAATGATTTGTTTATTAAAATTATTATTAAAAGAGTATATAAATAAAATAAATTATTCATATGTATATATTATGTAGCAAACATAAAATTCATACAAAAATCAAATCCATACATTTTTCTTAAATTCGCTAAAATTCAAACTTCACATTTTTTTTACAAAAAAATACAAAATTTTCTAAAATTCAAAATTATATTTTTATTGTACATAATTCTCATTCTCACAAAAAAGGCACACGCTTATTTGAAAAAAAGTGAGAAATTTTAAATACACAATTTGAGAAAAGTTTTATACCAAATATTATATTTTATATGCAATAACTAAAATTGTGTGTGTGCGCTTTGTAAATTGTTATACACACCATGTATAGTATAACAAAACGAAGTATACCAGATATAATTTTACTTTTTGGGCAAAGGCCTCTTAAAAGTTAGATTCTTTCGTTAGCTTTTAATTATAATCTATTTGGCAACACTCGTTCAGTTCGATATTTATTCTATATTCTATTACATATACTACGAATAATTTAAAATTTCAGCTGCAGCATAAAACACTACAAAAAACGCAACCAACTAAAAACAACAAAAATTATAGATTGCCCTGGCAAGATGAAACAAAGTACCGGCAAATTATATAAATTCCAATAAGTGAAATAAAGACAACACTAATAAAAATATAAAATCTTGTCCTATTAATCTACTACACAATTTATTATACGAAACGAATACAATATAAATATATATAAGAAATCTACAATAGTATAATTACAATTGTGTGACATATTCATATATATTAAAAGAGAGATTATATGAGCGCGCAAGCAAAATGGCAGAGAAAGACGACAGTTATGTTTTCTATACTTATATTACTTCCCAGTGCGATTTTTGACGTGGTTTTTACGTAAAAACGACGTTTATGTTTCACGTTGAAAGTCCGTCAAATGCCCATATAATATTTTCAACGATGTCAAATGAACGTTTAACTCTAAACGTTAAATTTACGTGGAACACTAAACGTTAAATTTACGTGGAACATTCAACGAACTAAACTAAGTTTGTATTGCGAATTTTGTACTTTAGAAAATTGATTTTAAAATAAAATAAATCAAAATTATAATTTTCCATAATATATTTAATTATTTACAAAGTTTACAATAAAAATAAATACTTAGAAATAAAAATATAATTAAAAAAGTTAACAAAAATTACAGTCTTTCAAAATTCTTTTCGACTTATTTTACTTAAAAAATAATTTTAATATAAAGCTAACAAATATTTCAGTCTTTAAATCAATTTCGACTGATTTTACTTAAAAAATAATTTTAATAAAAAGTTTAAAAAAAAATACAGTCTTTAAATCCATTTCGTTAATTGTCGCCTTTTTAACTCTTTGAAAACGCCTCTGCCGAGCAGCCAGCATTTGGGTTCTCATTGATGTGGCATATTCCTTTTTGCAATTATACCAAACACCTGCAAATTAAAAAAAAATTAAAATTAGGTTGCTATAACAAATATTGGAAAAAGTTACCCATATAATTTAAGCTTTTCAATGAAGAAAAGTCTTCGGCCATGCGAACCGTCCCAATTCTATTAGGCCAAAATATTGTCAGGAATTTATTTTGCTAATCCAGCAGTATTTGGGATTTGGCCAGTAATTTTGCGTTGGTTTAAATTGTTTAAGTTTCTTTTCCTAGAAATAATATTTTTAAAAGCTTTATAATAACATTAATTATGTACATACCAAATATGATGCATCATTTTCAATTTTCAATAACAAAAAATCACGTTCGCAAATTTACTAATTTAAAAAAGAACAACAACAAACTAAATGAAATGCCGTAATATTCAATTTGACAAAGAACTTTGCAAAAACAGTACACCGAAACTCGTCATCGTCAAATTATCAACGTTCATTTGACGTGAAATAAGCAAGTCAAAACTACGTCGAACATTTTACGTAAAAAGTTTTTTCGCTGGGTTACCACTTACCAACTACCAACTACCATACCATACAAATACAATACAAATATCAACCTACTACCGAAGTACCAAATTCATAATACATATGTAATTGAGAAAACAAAAACAAAATATGCATGGATATATAAAATATTAGAATTGAGTAAGGTACGGTTCGGGTACGGGCGTCTGTCTAATCTACTACAAAAATGATTTGTATTTGTTTTTCTGTTCTGTTATGTTATCTCATCTGCTCTTTTTTGCTAGACAGAAACGAAATATTGTACATAAACATACATGAGTTTGTGTATTCATTATTTCTCCACACACTGTGAAAACTGACAAGACAATAGTGGCCGCAGTTCAAATTTTTTTTAATGTAAAATAAATTTTAATTAATAAGCATTTATAAAAAATTAAAATTTGTAAATAGCTTTTTTGTGTACAGTTAGTGATAAAATTCAATTAAAATATTTTTTTTTATTGTTCAGAAATTTTGTTATTCAATTTTTTGTATTTCAAAGCAAAAAAAACGTGAAAGAATTTCTTTTTTTTTCGGGGAAGAAAAAAAAAAGGCAACTACAAAAAAGAAGTAAAATAGAAACAAAATCTAAAATTATAGAATCATTGATTTGAGAATCCCAATAAGGTTTTTCATTTTTCCTGCTTTCTGAGTGTTTTTCATAAACAATAAAAAAAACTTTTAAATGTTTTTAATTAAATTTTTAGAATTTTAAAAAGTTTGTAGGCAAAAAAGAATTTTAAAAAGTTTGTAGGCAAAAAAGAAAAAAACGCGTTTTGTTCTCGCATCGAAGAGCTAAAAGAATAAATAGAAGTGAATAATAATAATTGTGTGTGTGCGCAAAATGAATATGTAAAAAAAATTGTTTGATTTTTTTTAACAATACAATTTTTACTTTTCTGATGCAACATAACCTCAAATTAAAAAAACATACAGTGAGCTAATTGCAAAATTTAAGTAAATTTTCTGTTGTATAATTTATAAAAAAAGACAGGACATAAAAAAGGTGCACAGGGACACAAGAAAAGAATCATCATTTGTTTGTAGCCGCATTGGGCACCCATCAATTCTTTATTTTTTTTCTTGGTAAACTACAAAAACAAAATAAAATACAGTGACACAAGAAGAACATCTTGGATGATTTTTTATTTCACTGTGTGTGAATTTGTTCTTTTTCGGTGTAAATAAATAAATAATAAAGATATAGCAGATAGGATAGGAATAAATAGGAGCCTGAATTTTAAAATAGTGTGTGTGAAAATTCTCTGCATGAAGGAATTAATGTGTGCGCTTTTAAATTTTTGCGAAATAGAAATTTTTGTAAAGTAAATTAAAATTAATTAAATTTGTATAAATTTCTTAATTTCCCTAAAGAGGATCTTTAAAGGTTAATTTTTTTATTAATATCAAAGAATCGAAAATTCCACAACTTTGCACACATACACAATTGTTCTCCGATTTAACTATATACGTACGAACGTACCCAAATAAAAGTGTTTCTTAAAAGTGTGTGTTTTGTTTGTGTTCACGAGTGTAAATGAAAAAAATAAACATTTACGAAAAAATGTTTTTTATAAAAGAATTGTTTTAGTGTGTTTTATGTATTTTATTCTTGTATATATAAATAACAAAATTTTAACTTAAACAATTCAATATAAAAAATAAATAATATAAACAATTTTTTAAATTAATTATTATAATAAAAAAAATTAATACATATTATATATGAGACTACTTTTGTTACCGGAATTTACAAAAAGTTAGAATTAATTTTTTTTTGTAATATCGCAAAAATATTAAAAAAACTGAAAATGTCAATGTATGTTTGAGAATCGATTTGCATAAACATAAACATAAACATACAAATATATTTATATACTGATTGGAAGAAATTCGATTTTTCGCTGTCGACAGCAAAAAAAAATAAATAAGAAGAAATTTTATTTATCCTTCTTCTTCAACAATTTAACAAAAATAAATCTCGAGGTAATACTTTACAGGCAAAAATAATATCAATAAAGTTTTGTAGACATTTTATTTTATTAAAGTTGTTTTTATAAAATACCAGGAACGAGATTTTTCTTTGGATAATCGATAAATTAGTAAATAATTGTCAGACAATCTAAAAAATGTGATATTATTAAGTATATGAAATATGAATTATTTGTTATATTTATGAATTATTTGTTATATTTGTACATAGATTATATTCTTATACTGTCGAATTATTTAAAAATATTCCGCCAGAGTATATTCATATATAAACAAAATTCTAATATGCTTGAAATATGACAAGTAAATTTTTATACTAAATTAATTATACATTCAATTTAAATACCTACATAATAATTACTTACCTATATATTATAAATAAATATGTAATTTGGTAAATTTTAGATTTATTACTTATTTAAAAATTATGCAGTTTCTTTTCACATTATTCTTTATGCTTTGATTGCATTTACTACACGATCAATATTAAAATTTTTAAATAGATAGAAATTAACATGTTGAGACTACGCTTTGGCGCGAAATGATAGAAAATCACTTTTTTCGAAAAACTTGAGTCATAAAATTATCTAAACATAATTATAAGCAAAGCATATGAACTTTTTTATATCAATTAAATTTTATTTGTTTATCAATCTTATCAGTTTTATTTGAGCGGTTGATATTTAGGTGATAGAAAGTAAATTTTGTAATTATACAAAAAAAAAATTGTGAAGATTAAATTAAATAAACGATTTGTTAAATAATTTAGGAAAAATTATATTACTTAATAAAATTTTAACTCTGATGATCGTTATTAATTTGTTCTTTTTAAAACTATTTCTAAATAATGCACTATAAATATTGTTAGTGTATTCTATTCTATTCTAAAACAAGAAATTCCAACTGTCAATATTCTGTATAGCTTGTTATCAAATTAGGGTGACCATAATTTATAATTTAATTTTTTAGATTTTTACTAAAATATAAAAAATTTGGAACAATTCATAAATATTTTTCGCTTGAAGAATAATACTTATGATTTGTTTTAATCTTTTTTTTTGATGAAATCAAAGAATTCAGTAAAACCTCATATCACTATTTTATTTCGACTCTACTATTGAGTTTAGTGTTTCATTACTATCCCAGTTCTATTCCTGACTATATAATTTTTAAGGCGATGGAATTCAATAAATAAAAAATGCCAAGTCGTCGATATGATTATATAAAATATTGATTTTTCTATATTTTGTATTATTTTTATTCCTGGTTTTTATAAAAACAATTTTAGTAAACTATCATTTATTATTGTTTATAATGAAATTTAACTTACCTAAAACACCTTTTTTTAGATTCAACACGTCAATTAAAATAACCCATTAAGAATAATACATAGCTTCTTAATTTAATAAATTTGGAAAACTGATACGTCAAAATAGAACTACTAAATATTAATAGTATTACTCATCTACACATGAAGTTACTGGGCGGTAGTATTGACGATCGGAACGTAGTCAGGGAAACTCCGACACGGTCCCAAGATGATGCAGCTGTTGTTGGTTATGTCTTTCAACGTCCACAACATCCCCATGAAGTTGAATTTTCACAATTCACCCAAAAACAGGCAAGATGGGCTACTGGAGATGATCATACCATAGATGTAAGTATTATATTTGATTTTTTTAAGGAATTATACATAATTTTGTAGACTTTTTAAAATATTACGTAATTTTTAATTACAAATATGTATATTTTCCTTATATATTTTTAAAATAAACGTAAATTCCATTTTTGTAAGATAATACAAATGCTTAGTGTTATAAAAATGTAAATTATTCCATTCAATTTGGAGGCTAAAAAATTTATACATTTTATTTAAATTTACCATAATAAAGTCGAAGGTTTCATATAAAAGAAAATATTTTCTCTTTCTATAAATAAAACTCCAAGAAATTTCGTTGCGCTCCAGCAGAATATTCTTCTTAAATTAGTAATTCCATTCCCGCAAAGGAAAATATTTTTGGCTCAAATCCAATTTAACTACAAGCTCTATTTTAGTCTTTCTTTCAAAAGTACAAGATTTTCATTAAAATAATTTCTGGTAATTTTTTTACTTATTTTTTAATTTTTTTTAAATTTTCATTCCAGAATCAAGACAAATGGAAATTTAATCCAATGAATTCAGCAGCTCCAGGAACTGGAGTTGGGCCAATAGGCAGTGGTATGGGTTGTATTGGTAATGGTGGCAATATGCCAATTGGTAATATACCAAATGGTGGTATGTCTGCTATTGGTCAAATGTCATCAATGCATCAACAACAACAGCAACAACAACAACAGCAGCAACAACAACAACAAATGATGTCCAAACATCAACAAATGTTAAATCATCATCAACAACAACCTCCACATCCATCCCATCAACAAATGTCTAATCATTTGGGTCCATCTAATCATCTTAATTCAAATGTGTTGAATCATGCTCTAAATAATTCTGTTGCTCATGCAGCTAGTTTGGCAATGCCAATGCAAACAATTCAAGGAAATATGTATGATCATGTTAATATGAATGGTATGCCAAAACCAAATGATCAGCAGCAACAGCAACAACAACAGCAACAACTTGTTTATTTAGGTGGTCAACCACATTTAAATATGTTAGCTGCTCAAAATCAATATATGAATGCTGGAAATCGTAATACAGCATCGGTAAGAAAGTAGTTGAAACTTTAATTTTATTTTGAAATTTACAAATCTGATAGTAAAGTTCCCTGGGTCTGGGACATTATATTATTTATGCTTTGCAAATTCAAATTTTGAATCAAAAATATTATCTACAATTTTGAATAAAATAAATATTAAATCTTGATATAATTCTTGATCATAAGAATTAAAATAATTATTCATTAATTTGAATTTAATGCTCTTTTGAGACCATTTTATAGCTTAATTATTTCTTAGGTAATTTTATTTCCCAAATTTTGATTTGATAATTTTGTATCATAAATCATTGCTTTTCTTATCTATCTCATTTATAATAGTAACTTATTAGAATTATCAAGTCAGTCTAATTGTATGCAAATTGAAAACAAATATACATCTATGATACAATGGAAAGAAATTATATTTATAATTTTGATCATTATTTTCAATTTCTTTTATTGAAATTTAAATTAATATCAATCAATATTATGAAATTTATGCTTGTATACTTTCTTTTCTATTCACTTATAATCTAGGAATTGTAACTTTACAACTACAACCAAGCTAAACACCGGTTCTACACCAAATTTGATTAGATCTCGTAGCTTAAATGGAAAATATTCATTTCTAAATATATTTTTCCTACAACTTTATAATATTTCTGTAATAATATTACAATAAAATTTCTTTAAATGGTTTCTTGGAAACTAATTCTTGTAAATTTTTTTCAGTAGTTTTCCATTTCAATTTCAGATTATATACCCATAATATCTAGAAATCTTATACAAAATAAACAAGAATTCTTAAATACATATAAAGAAATGGATGAAATTATCATATCTATATATTTATATCTATATCCTATAGTAAAATTTATCTATATAGAAGCTTTCTCTCTCTCCCTGATTTGTACAGAAAATAAAATTATACTATAAAATAATATAGAATTTTTTTTCCTCATATATGTACAAGTTAAAATCACCGCACGACGTTCAAAATCGTAGTAGACAACAGACAATAACGTAATACTATAAAACCAAAACATTTTTTACTTACACTTTTACATTACCTTTGAATTCCTCCATATCATAAATATATAAAAGCATAAATATACAAGACTCGACAATTTTTTTGAGGCTTTTAACTGAACGAAAAATACAACAAACTATTATTGTGAAATAATAAAAAGCAAATATAATGTGTAAAAGTTAAAATTCATCTGCAAGAGTTTGTTTAGATAGCAAAATTGGCAAAACAAATTATTTAAAAATTATCAAAGAAGCTATAATATTAAGGGATTTCAGGGTAAACAATACATATAAATAAGGATAACAATCTCGAATTCAAAATCTTTATTAATTTTTATTCTTATGTCATGATAGTATATTAATTACCCAACTGTTTTTTAAAAATTTATATTTAAATGAAATTCTTTTGATGAAAATTACAGTGTCAATTAAATATTTTTATAAATTTCAAAATTGTACTTCATGGCTTATTGCTCTTATAGAGCTTCTTTGGAAAATATCCAACAACAAAAAACTCGTATGAATTAACAATTATTGAACATGAATAATTTATATGACTATAAAATCGCATTGTTTATGCTTGTACCCTCACCTTTCTCTTATTTGTTCATTATTATATAGAAAATCATATTTTACTTGATTCTTGATATCATTTTCTTTTCCATTATTCATTTCGTAGGTCGTTCTGGTTATCTTTTTAGTTGATTTCTTTAATTCTTCAGATTTGAAATTTTCGATTTCGATGATAAAAATGAGTATATTACGAAAAACATAATATAGTAATTGGAAACCCTTGATCAAGTAGTTCCAAAATTGATTTTGGAATGATATCTAGTAAGGATTACTACAACTGATCTAAAAGATATTTATGCTCAAACCATATCATAGTACATAAATTAGTATATAAATATACCTTTCATATATTAAGCTCTTTAGCGTAGTGAATAAATAGAGATTTAAAATATTAAAATTTTATTTATATTTCTAAAAGAATGAAGAAACTTTAAATCGAAAATCATTCACCGAGAAAAATTAAAAGTTCTTTAAACTATTTTCATATGTTATATTCAAACTTGTGGCTTGTGGGAACTTTCATCACATTATATTATATATTAAAATGATTTGTATTTTTCTCTAATCTACGACCCTCTCAGCAAAGGAACATGAAAAGAAAAATACCAAAGGTTTTTATTATGGTGATACACCTTTTGGTCAAAGCGTACCTAAATAAATCATATTTACACCTTAAAATTAAATTTATATACTGATGAAAATGTTGGTTCATAGAGAGTGGTGTATCGGTTTCGATTTCGGCCGATATATCGATATCGTCCTAAGATTCTCTAGTAAAATATTACAACAATGTAATAAATGAATTTCAAAAATATGATAATGCTTTTCACTATTAAAATTATTGGTTTTACAATTCAAAGTTTTACCTTTTTCGCTATGTCTGATTGGCTTATGCCACTTTGCTTTTAAGTATTATAACAGAAAAATACCAATTATGTATTACATTATATAATTAATTGCGTACCTTTTCGGCCCACCTGTTTACCATTCCCTGATTCTAACGCAAAATAATAAAAACTATAAAGAAACAACAAGTAAAGTCGAAAGAATAAAAAATATACAATTACTCTCCGGCCGGTAGTTTTATACATTCTAGTTTTTTAGTATAGACTAAGTTCTCCATCAGACTAGCCACACAAAAATTTTCTAATACACGACGACATTTTAACAAACCAATAATTTTGGTGCAATTAAATTTATAAACGTTTAACACGAAACGTGATTTGATCAAATATCGTAAAATTTTGATAAAAATAAATATTTCTGAATGTTTTGAAAAATGAAAATCATTATTGACTTTCCCAGTCGATAAATTATTTTCTAATTATCATCCAAAGTAAATTAAAAACAGCTGTAAACTAATAAATTGTATCGAATCGGAACGAAAATTTTGTTTCTATTAATTATTATTATTCACGGTTATACAAAAATTAAAATAATAAATTCACAGTGTTAGATAAACAAAAAAATTTGTTTGATGATCAATTAAAAATAAAATAAATCTTAGAAAAAATTAAAAAAATTTAGAATCAATAAAGAAAAAGCTTAAAAAAGCCACAAAATATATAATTAAATAATTGAAAGAAAAATAATCTCAGTTGTTCTTTGATCATGAAATTGCTTGAGGATTTTATGTTCTCAACCGAAGACGTTGGCAGTGGTAGACTGACACAGGAAATGGTATATAAAAATATGTTATCATATATTGTTAAATATTTTTACATTAAACATTTTTGATTTTAAATGATTGTTTTTAAATTTAGTATGTACATCAGATTCAAAAATATTTTAAAAATAAACATTTCAAAATCATTTTTAGTCACATTACGGATTGAAAGAAATTTATGTTTATAGTATAGTTTCACTTTCATTAAGACTGCCGTAAATGATAATGTTACTATAATCTATTCGGCATTCAGTAGACAGTTTAATTTTGACAGTTCAGTGCTATTCTCAGTAGATTACCAAACAGTTTTTAGTCAAAGCCAATTATAACTATAAAGAATGTAGCTATACAGAAACTTGTGATTCAGATTCTTATTTGTAAAATTACAATATTATATGTCTCAATAAAGTCTGCGAATAATTCCTAGTTAAGCATAGACTGTAGCTCTTTTGAAAAATGAAATTTTACTTTCATCAATATTTTTATCTTTCGGGAAAAATTAGCAGTTACTACAAAACATTTCCATTTTTTTTTTTATTAAATTTGATCCTTGCATATAATAAAATTTTTAGTCCAATAATTTTATTTACATATACATATTTGTTTATTATGAAATTAATACATATATAAAAAATAACACAAAAAATATTTAAATTAAATTAATTTAATGTGAAAAATTTAAAAAATTTAGTTGGGTCCAATGACCTATAGAACCAGAAAAGCTAGTCTAGTCATATTAGTATATTAAAAATAATAGTTATTAAATGAAACATTTTTGAATTTTATATACATATCTAAAATTTCATGTTAGTTAAGAAAAAAAATCAGTTTCGCCTCATTGCATTCTTATTTATTTATATTTATACCCAGTTCGAGTATAATGTTATCAGAATTTAATTCTTTAGTGAATTTGTTTTATTCTGCTTTTAAATATTTGGTAACTTTTTAGATTTAAGACAAATTATTAGTATTTTATTACTTTTATATAGTGTTTTGGACAGAATTACTCAATTTAATTACCTTTATTAATTTAGAATCCAGTCAACTTTCAAGTAATTATTTTTAAATGGAATAATTATTTAATTTTTAGCCGACCTTGACTTAAGTATCGAGCGCTTTAAAATAAAAATTCTCTCAAAGTCAAGAATACAAATAAATAATAATTACATATTTCGTTACCATCAAGTTAGTACCAGTTCTTCTACATATATAGGAGAAATATTACTCCGGGAAGTCGCCTTCTTTTAAATTAAATTGGCATTTAAAAAGCTTTTTTTAACAATGTATTGATATTAATTTTTTTATATATATTTTTAAAACATTAGCTTAAAAGACCAATAAGCTGAATAAGTTTCCAAAAAGAAAGACCGGCTGAACAGTTGCGCGTTTTCATTAGAATTTTAATTATATTATAAATATTGAATTATTGACACATAAATATCATTTGACATTAACTGTTCATAGAATGATAATCATAACATCAGATAGACAATACATACATACAAACAAATAAATAGAAAAACATTTGGAAGAAAAATATCTATAAGATATTTATGTATATATGTTTTGCTTTCAGTAATTTTTGTTGGGATAGGTAAAAAATGTTTTATTATCTAAATTTAAATAATAGTTTGTTTTCACAACTTTTGTTTAACTAATAAAACTGTGTGTACCTACTAGAAAATTTATTTGAATAAATTCAATTGCTTTTTTGTTTTTCACGGCCAATTTTCATCATCAATGTTCCAAATAATGTAAAACGAAAAAAGAAAATTACAAAATTGAAAAGTATAGTAAAAATTATTTATTACATATATTGTATAGAAAATAAATCACGCAAATTCTTGGCAATCATTGGGTTATGGAATTATTTACGGCTTTAATAGAACTTTTCATTTAGAACTTGATTAGAGATTTCAGATGAATTTTATGAAAATATAAAGAATCGTTTTTAAATCATTCGAAAATCAGTAGGAATATTAAAAAAATATTATCTGAGTAAATACATAATACTATTATTGTGATTTTGATAGATTGGTTTTTGCGATACATTGAGTACATAATTTATGAAGATTTCATTAAAACAATATATTCTGTCATTATTATGAAGGTACAATTTTTATTGACAAAATATAAAATACTATACAACAAATTATTTTCCGGTTTAACAAAATTTATAACATTACAAAAAACTACTTCACTAGGAAATTGCAAACTGCAACACATCACACTCCTAATATTATTAATACACATTTTCATTGACACAATGCAGAATATGATGGGATATGTGCCAGTTGTTAAAACTACAATAAATTTTCATTTACTATACTTTATATATTTATTCGAATAATGATAGCCTTTCAAAAACTATTTTAATTTAAGTATATTTTAAAATATATTTAATTTGAAATAGATGCATCGATGTATCAAATATTAATAAATTATAAAATTATAAAAATAATACAAATTATTGGGATTATATTTTTCGGAAATTTGAAGTAAATCCTAAATAATTATTTTAGTTATATTATTAAAGCTAAACACAAAAATTGACTACCGGAACTGTTTTATAAAAATATATAGATAAATCACCCCTCTCAATATAATAAATACATAAAACGGAATAGGAAAACCAGGGTGACAATATTAAATGAAAAATTATATTATTTATGATAGTTTTTATTTTGCGTGTACCATATTAAATTTGTAATATATATGTATTATTATTCATATTTAAATAATATCTGAACGTAATAAATTTGTATAATATTCAACTTGACTATATACTAGTTGTTACACAATTAATTTCTCTTAATACTTTAACATATAAATAATTGTGTTTTGTAATCGTGAACTATCAACTAGCTAAAATGTTTTAAGTTTTAAATAATTTTCCTTATACCTAAAATGATTGCTTGATTTGTCTAGGTTCTTAATTCTAATTAAAACGTTTTTAAGATGGGAAATTTTAATATACATATTATATAAGAAAAAAAAAATATATACAAACTACTATAAATTTTCTTCTAATTTTTACCAGATTACAACATCAACTGCAAAAAAATTATGGGAGAAAAATGATGTTAAAGGACCAATGAGTGTTGGTGGACCTGGTGTACCATTAAATCCATTACATATTCCCGGTGTTGCTGATCATACATTATGGAAAGATTCAACATGGTCAACACATGGTGAAAATATATTAACAGCACCAAGACCAAGAACATTTCCTCAGCCAGCTGATTCAAATCAAACCGGAAGTGCTGGTATTTTAAGGTTCGTAATTTAGAATATATAGATATAGATATATATGCATGGAAATAATTTTATAAGTTTAAAATTCTTATCTAAGTTGTTATGAAAAATTCTCTATCAAAATTTAATAAATCTACCGAAAAAAATTAAACAGAATTTGGTGTGTTTCTTTGTAGATCGACTAGATTTTTTAAAATCTGAAATCAGTGGTGGGATGTTAGTGCCAACGAAGCGTTTCGAAAACGCTACTTAGCGAAAATTGGTATGTTTTGTCACTTTTCGCTAGGCGTAATTTGCGATACTTATCGATTGTATTTTAATCAACGTTGCCTATAGCGAAATATTATTTTAATGGAAATAATAATTTCAATTACAATTACAAATGTAATGTCGGTTTCGATTGAGCAGAAAAATCGTTTTTTTATCTAGATCAATTTTTATGTTCGATAGGTAAAATAAAATAATTTTTTTGATCTAAATCAATGTTTAAAAATCTAAGATTTTCTTCAAGTTTTACCCCCTCCATTTAATAATAGCAAAATCGATTTTATTATCATGTTCGATTGGGCAGCATTTAGATAAAAACTTTAAACAATCCCAAACGAAAGCCACATTAGAAAATTTATTATTGTTATTATAGATTTTTTTATATTTATATATTTTTATCAATGAAATATATAGTTTTTGACATTCGAAATTAATATCGAAATACTATTATTGGTACTGCCGAAGCACGAGAAAAGTGTCGTAGCGAAATTTTTTTAACATACCGACTTTTGATATTTGCGCATCGCTAATCGTAAGTGAAGGGAAGTAGAAACGCTAAACCAACATCCCACCACAGATTAATCGCTCTAGTGAAATAAGAAACAGTCAGATTTTTCGGATCAAAAAACGCCACAATGTTGCCGGGTAAAATGAAAATATTGGTCGGCAACTCTGGAATTCTCAAATTTACGAAATTATTTTTCAATTTAGGCTGTGTGCCAAGGAGTTTAAATTTGATGTTTAAAATTAAATTATGACTGATGAAATTATATTATGACACTAGCGTGGTGAATATAGAAAGTCAAAATTTAACGACCTTCCAGACCTCGTTAAATTTGACACTTCAGATTAAATTTTGATTTATTTAATATTCATATATCAGATTTTTTATTTACGAGCCCTATCTCATATGTATTGATACATTCCAATATTTTATGATTTTTTTTTAATGTTTTATACTAGAATTATTAATAAAAATAAATTTATTTTTTTACAAGAAATTAAAGAAATATTAATAATAATAAAAAAGGATTTGGCACACAGCCTAAATATTAAATTTTAAAATATTTATTGTTATTAATTTACTTGTTATTAATTTATTAAAAATAACAGTTTAAAAAAATTATTGAAAAATGAAGTTTAGCCTCAACAAAAAAAATTAAGCAAAAAGTTAGCCACAAACAATAATAAATCTGAAAAATCTGAAAAAAAATTTCCGATAAAAAAAATCAATCTGACTAATCTGAAATTGAAATAAGAAACAGCCATCAGATTGATCTGAGCAGAAATAAGAAACATACCAATTATATATAAACAAAATTTTACAACATTTATTGATTATTGGTGTGTTTCGTATTTACGAAATTGAGAATCCCAGAGTTTCTGACCAATATTTTCATTTTTCCCGTCAACAAATCTGACTTTTTCTTATTTCACTAGACAGATTAATCTTATTTCAGATTTTAAAAAATCTAGTCGATCGATCTACAGATTTAAATAAGAAACACCATGGTCCGGATTCTCTAACTTCCGTAATTCGAGTTACGGATTACGAGTACTCGTAATTGAGTTGTCGAAATTACGATTAATGTACGATTCTCTAACATCAATTTCTTTTCAGACACACTTTTTTTACACTTTCCTACACTTTCTTACACCCTCCATGGTGTAGAAAATTTTTGCGTTCTTTTGACTACACTTTCTACACTTTTTTAAATCGGCGCCTAGAAAAAGTGTACACTTTTCTACACCCTCAAATTTGAAGGTGTAGAAAGTGGAGATGTAATTAATTTTTTTTTTAACTTTTTAAGGTGGAAATATATATTATTCGTCAATTAAATAATGTTTTAATCACAAATTATGAAAAAAAGTATAACAATTTAAAATTATAAAGAATTTTGTCAGGGTGTAATAAAAGTATGTTTTTTTCACACCTTACACTTTCCTACACCACAGATTTTTGACAATTCCCACCATGGTGTGGTGTAGAAAAAAAATTTCTGAAAAGAAATTGATGTAACACATTACGGATGGGGAATTTTCGAAAATGATTTTCACGGCAATACTGAAAAACAATGGCTACTTTTTGACATTTCTTGAAGTTTAAAAATATAAACAAACATAAATTGCTTATTTTTATGAAGTGCAGAAGTGTATTTTTATTAATTAAATAATTTAATTTGAATTTTATATATAAAGTTTTTGAGTGTTATTAGTAAACTATGGATTTTTTTTAGATGATTTAATGTTTTTGGAACCTAAAAACGAAGAACATTTGAATGAAGAATATCTCCATGATTTAAAATCTTTACTAGGAGGACCATTAGCATTTAGTTTTTGTTTTAATTCCTCCCAGCAATGTAACGCTTTTTCTTTTCCATTTGTACCAGAATACCTTCCTGTAGCAAAGTCTTTGTTATCATCCATATATTGAATCAATATGGAAAATTGTTGTGAATTCGTTTTGTCCGACCTACATGTACACATATTTATAAAAAATAAATTAATTAGACAGAATCAAAAACAATATAAGAAAATAATTCAATTTTTACTCATAAATATACATTAATTTATAATTTATTAACAATTTATGTATTAATACAAAAGATACTCACATTTTTTTAAATATTTCACTAACAAATTAACAAAAACATATAATAAAAACACAAAAAAAAAACCGTTTCGACAACTTTCCGTAACCAATTTTCATTTCGAGTAAACCTACTCGTAAATTACGAGTTACGAGTTTCTGGAATTGCTTAGAGAATCGACATTAGTAGAAATTTCGAACAATTACTCGAAATCCGAAAGTTTCGAGTGTTAGAGAATCCGGACCCATATATTTCAAAAAGATGACAAATGTTTCATAAAATGTTTTTTTATTATTATAAACTTAATTTAATGTCTTTAAAATTATAAAAATACCTGAAACATAACAAAAAAAAATCATTGTTTAATTTATGGGTTTGGGAATTATACATCTGGAAATCGATTATTTTTTGTGACCGGCGGTCAATTACAATTACACATTTTTTTTTGGAAATCGTTTTTTTTTTTTTGTGACCTAATTCAATATTTAAACTATATAAATAAACGTAATATAATATGAGAAATTTCTTGATCTTATTTTTACAGCCCTAGAGATTCAACAAGTGGTTTGGGTGTTAAAATGGTGGAATACGTTTTAGGTGGATCACCAACAAATAAAGAAAGTCCTCTATCTAGTCTGGAACCAAGATTAAGGGCACTGAAATTTGATGATGGTGACAAAGTAAGTCGTAAAATTTTAATTTTATTTACATCATTCGCATTTTTAATACCGTAATAAATTATTAGTAATAAATATATTTAAATTCTTAATGTGTTTTGAGGGTCGATAAATTTGTTGGGTTTGTGAAAGTCAATTTCATTTTATAGCCACAATATATTTCGAATTAAATTTCATTTTTAAATTGTCTATTTATTTTTTTGGAAATAATTCTTTTATTATGATTTAATGTAGTACGGTAGTACATTTTAGTATGATTAATTTTAATAGAACAATAATATTTTCTTATATTGGTTGAATAAATTTTTAGTTTTTGGTATTATTTTTTAAAAATGGTTAATCAATTTTTACCGGTTAATTAGTTGGCGCGTAATAATTTAATTTAAAAATTTTAATTTAAAATGCTTTTTGAAATTTATAGAAAATTATATTAAATATCATGTTTGTCAAAAAAAAGTTAGGTTGCGCTGTAGATCGTAAAAGTGGCCTACAGTAAAGTTAAAAATATTTACACGTAGTGCAAATCACTTCCACAGCTATTTGAAGTAAATGACCTATTTAATCTATTTGTATTATTCTTTTCCGCATTGCAGCAATTTACTTCTCGGGTTTTGCGATGTATTTGTTTATAAAATAATAATATTTAGATAAATCATTTAGCAGTAAAGGACTGTTAATCAAATTTCCTTTAATTGATGAATAAATAATCTATGTTAAATTTTTAATATTTTACAGGCTCACGATGACAAAGAAAAGGCAAATTCGCCGTTTGATTCGAATGGTCTTAAAAAGGACGATCAAGTGAATGTTAGTAATGGTGTTGTTAATGGAATCGACGATGATAAAGGATTCAAGTAAGTTTACGCTATTTTTTTAAACTTAATCTAATAACACATTGGAACTTATCTAACTATGAAAATTTTAATTGCGGATAAATCAATTTCTGAAATATTACTTAATATATGTAGTATTATGTGCATACATATAAATATAAAAAATAAGCTATGTTATTTATCCCTCTATACTATACTATAAATAACATAACAATGCGCATGGTAGCTCAATATAATTTTTCAAAGTCTCGTAGTTTTAGGTTTATAATTTTTTTCTAAATGAAGAGATATTTGCTACAACGGATTCATTGTATAGCGGTATTATTACTGTGTCATTTCGGAAACTCGGTTCTTCAGATTATTAAAAAAGTGCAAAAACCTCCTCTGTTACTGCCTTGATCGCGCTTATTAGGAAAAAGAAAGGAACAATATAATTCTGTAACGAAGAGAAAGCAATCATGTACCAACTTTACTTCTGTCAAACCATCCAAACAAGGATTCGCAATTTTTTTAATATTTACATATTCCACATATATAATACTCGAGAAACCTTATACACCTTTGATAAACTAAATTTAATATAAAAACTTTATATTTACTTAGTTAGATAACAAAGATTATATTGATAGCATAAAAAATTTTGCCATATACAAACTTGTTAGTATGCATTTTCCACTTCCAGCTCCTATTTTAACGTTTTAATTGTATATATTTACTTTTATTGTTTATAAAAAAAAATGTAATACCGCATCGCTTTTACTCTGAGTCTATAAAACATAAATTGGGAGCTCTTCGATTATAATAACTCAAAAAAAGTGTTAGTAGGGATGGGTATAGGGCGTCTTGTTTGGTTAAAAAAAAGTTTGCTATATTATATATATTATCAATAAAACAAAAATGTGTGATGCAATCTGAGAGAACAACACAAATACAATTCCTATTTTTCCCTATATTTAAAAAAATAAAAGTAAAGTATCTTTTTGTATTGGGTTGGGCGTTTAATTGAGAGAACATTATAAAAATATTAATACTCTACTCAGCCAAAATCCAAAAAACTGTTTATATAGAAGACTAGACTATTATAGATGTAGAGTGAAATTACAGGCGCTCCGAAATCTACAAGGAAGGAAGTATAAATTTTTATGTTTTAATGTTGAAAACAATATAAAATATTGTAATTTGATTTTTTTTTACTTTTCTCATTTTTTGTCTAGCAAGTCGGATTTTCATGCATGTGTGTTGAGAATGGTCTCTGTATATGAATGTGTTTCTTTGTATCAAACACATTCATACTTTTTAACACTGCTAAAATTACTTTGCAACAAGAAAGCATGTTTTTTTGCATGGCATTGACATTAGAACAACTTAACTGGTTTCTTCAAGGTTTTCGTTTGGCTATCAACTTGTGCCGGGTTTTTCACTTTACTATTATTAAACCGAAACCGCATTCAGAATGAAGAGCAACTCAAAAAATAAAAAAAAAAAAAATCTCTTATTATGTTTTGTATAGGAGATTTTCAATCAATCAATTGCTTAATAAAATATTTTTTTTAATTTTGCCTGTCAGCTCTGTTTATTTACTTTGCGTTTTCATTATATTTCTCTTTGTTGGGTTGGGTATTAGAAATTTGTGGTTTCATGAATCTATTAAATTCAGCATTCTGAGAATTCTTAGGATTTTATAACATTCACAATCATAATTCTTTATGTTGTCCAGCATTTGACGAAGTCAAATTTTTGGGCGTTTTAAATTATGATTGCGTAGTATAGCATTCATTCTAAGCACTATTGAGAATTGTCAACTTTGTGAACGAAGCTGAGTGTAACAACACTTTTTCTATTTGTTAATGTATGTATCTAATATTTGAATGTATAGCTAAGTTTATCGAATTAGCTAATCAAGATAACGTTTGGATTTACTCTAAAAAATTTTTATGTTTTTTTTTTATTCGGTAATACCTTTGTATATAAATTTATATAGTAGTCCCACTTGACTGATTTTTTTTTAATCGTAGCGACGAGAGAAGTGCTAACTAAAATATAGTAGGGACATAAATCATATTTTTGATTTAACAGGGCCATCTACATTTGAATAACTGAAACAATTCAAAATGGCAAATTTGTGTATATTTGTTATTGTAATTTTTTTTATTTCTTATTCTTGGTACAGAAGTGTAAGGGGGGAAGAAAATATATAGAAAAAAAATTTTTATATGCTTATTTGAATAATTTTTAATGAATTTTAGAATAGAAAAATAATTTTTTGTAAATTGTTAGGGATGGTGACGTAAGGGGGAAGAAAACATGAGATTTTTTTTATGGATGTGCGTATTTTAATATAATTTTCTGAGTTAATTTAAGATTGAAAATATTTTTTTTATTTTTCAATTCTTAAATTCTTGGGGAAGAAAATATATGAGATTTCTTTCTAGAATGTTCTAATGTTCTAAAAATCGAATAATTTTCAGGAATTTATGAATTAAAAATGTTTTTTTGTGTTATTATTCATTGGCGATGGTGCCGATTTTATAAAATTTCCTAATTTTTTAATTTTTATTGGTCTGGATGAAAAGATGAATGGCCATATTTTCATCTGGGATTTTCTATGGTACCACTGGATGGATTGTGCTAAAATTTTGCAACCACATTCAAATTAGTGGTCTGGATGAAATGATGAGTAGCCATATTTTCACCTGGGATTTTCTCTGGCACCCTTGGATGGATTAGGCTGATATTTGGTAAACACATTCATTATAGTGATCTACAGTTAACTATGCCAGTGGGATATAATACCCACAATGTATCCGAAATCACGTTTATATTATATAACCATCTTCCAAGTACAGCTAATGGAGGAGCACTGGCATAGTTAAGTGTAGATCCCTATAATGAATATGTTTACCAAATATGAGCGTAATCCATCCAAGGGTGCCAGAGACAATCCCAGGTGAAAATATGGCCATTCATCATTTCATCCAGACCAACAAAAATTAAAAAATTAGGAAATTTTATAAAATCGGCACCATCGCCAATGAATAATAACACAAAGAAACATTTTTAATTCATAAATTCCTGAAAATTATTCGATTTCTAGAACATTCTAGAAAGAAATCTCATATATTTTCTTTCCCAAGAATTTAAGAATTGAAAAATAAAAAAAATATTTTCAATCTTAAATTAACTCAGAAAATTATATTAAAATACGCACATCCATAAAAAAAAACTCATATGTTTTCTTCCCCCTTACGTCACCATCCCTAACAATTTACAAAAAATTATTTTTCTATTCTAAATATCAAAATTATTCAAATACGCATATAAAATTTTTTTTTCTATATATTTTCTTCCCCCGTTACACTTCTGTAACCAGAATAAGAAAATAAAAAAAATTACAATAACAAATATACACAAATTTGCCATTTTGAATTGTTTCAGTTATTCAAATGTAGATGGCCCTGTTAAATCAAAAATATGATTTATGTCCCTACTATATTTTAGTTAGCACTTCTCTCGTCGCCACGATTAAAAAAAATCAGTCGGACTACTATATAAATTTTAATTTATATACAAAGGTAATACCACAAATAATAAATATACAGATGTCTAACGTATATGGGAAAAGTGATGTATAGAAACTATTTTTATCAAAAAAAAAAAGCTATTTTTATTAACCGCCAAAAGTTTTTTTCTCAACCGACAGTATTTTGCTTACTTATTTTAGTCTTAACCGACGGCCATACAAAGGAATATTTAAGAAAAAGCTTTTTGCGTTACTCAAAATTATATTACTCATATAATATAAGAGCAAAAAAATAATACGAAGAAAATATTCAATACATGCAAAAATGTGTGTAACAAAATACACACATATGTATTTATTCAATTATGCGTCACTATTTCTAATATTCTAATATTTCTAATATTCTAATATTACAAATTTCAAGAATTTAATTTTCAATTTTCGGCTTTTCATAGTATATACAGTATGCAAAATCCGTATTCGTCCGTATTTTCATAGTATATACAGTATGCAAAATCCGTATTTTTTAATATATTAGTAAATAATTATTGAATAATGTAAAATGAAAAGTACATTCGTTTTTTTTCTCTAAATTTATGTTACATTAATGTAATTCATAATTTCTTTCAGAAAATTCAATTATGCGTTATTATATTTGCAGTAATAGACACACTTTTCTCTTTAAAATAAGGCTGTACGAATACGGATTTTGTATACTGTAGATATTTTGGGGGCATGTTTGATTTACTCAAAAAATTTTTTTCTGAAAATTAAACATCGTAAGTAAATAATTTAACTGCAGTTACTTTCCATTCTTAATTTTGAAATTGAAATAAAAATTATTATGATTAATAGAGAGAAAGGCCAATTCATAAGGTACCTGATTTATAAAGGAAAATACATAATCTTTTTCCCTATTAATTTCTGCGAAATGTAACTGCAACTTCTTTGTTTAAAATATTCCAAAAAAATTTTATTTTTAATTATCTTGTCTTTGGGTTTTCCATGAAACCACTTTTAACCGACAAGACAGTTATTTTTTTAAAAAATACACCTTAAAATAAAAAACTAACATGCCCCTAAAATATCTATATACTTTGAAAAGCCGAACATTGAAAATTAAATTCCTTAAATTAGAAATATTAGAATATTAGAAATAGTGACGCATAATAGAATAAATACATATAGGTGTATTTTACACACATTTTGCATGTATTGAATATTTTTTCGTATTATTTTTTTGCGATATATTATATGAATATGAGTAATATAATTTTGAGTAACACAAAAAGCTTTTTCTTAAATATTCCTGTATGGCCGTCGGTTAATACCAACGATATAGAAGATATATGGATAGGGCATAAATATAAAAATTTGAAGCCACGCCGGGTATAGTTGTCTCTTTTTTTGCTAGCCGAATTGTCAAAATATAAAAATGAGAAATTAGGGGCGGATTAGGTTTTTTTTAATTCGGGCATCAATTTTTAAGGAGATAATTTTTTTTTTTTGAAAAATACAAGTAAAGATCATCCTAAGGAATATTTTAGGTCGCGCAACGATAATTATACAAATGGAAAGTAAAATAGAGTAATTTGTTTAGCTAGTTAATATTGTTAATTTATATTGAGACTCTTAAACTTAAAAAAATAAGCCAGCCCTGTAAATCTAAAATCAGCTGTTATAATATTTTTCATATTATTAATTTGACACTTCGGCGAGCAAAAGGAAAGAGAACTACCAAAATCGTGGCTTCATAAACAATTTTTCAATATATTAAAGTTTTAATGTGTTAAAAAGAGAGGGAACATTTATGCCACTTCCATATATTTCTTATTCGTAGGTTAATACTCAAATGCTTAAGCACGATCCTTGTCGGTTGAGAGAAAAGCTTTTTTGTCGGTTGAGGCAGAGCTTTTTGTCGGTTTATAGCTGTCGGTTAATAGAACAAATTGGCACCAAATTTTTGTATGGGCGTGAGACATCTGTATATTTATTATCTGTGGTAATACTCTGAAAATTTACCATTACTTTTCGAATTTTAAATGATAATAAAATTTAGTTAAGACACAGTTTTATTCACCATATTGCCATTTCTTCAGTTTATTTATATTATACATATTATAATAATTCTAATTATAAATAAACTATGCTATGCATCCATAAACTACAATTTCCATAAAATATTCCATACACACAACACAAAGCATCCAGTGTTTCGTGCACAAACCTTTATTATATTCTGTACATAAACCATTTTTGGTTTGACTTATATTGTACACAAACACCAAATTAGCTGATACGCAAACAAACCATTGAATAGCAAATACGTACACCTTATACATAATCCATTGATTAGCACATGAATACACTTAACTCACATGCCATTGAATACATACATAAACGATAACCACAATCTAATGTTAAAATTTTGGGGGAAAAACCGATTTGCGGACTATTTTCCTAATAGCGATTTCCCTAAAATATTTTTCCCTAATAGCAATTTCCCTAAAATCAATTACCCTAAAAATCAATTTCCCTAATGAGCAATTTCGCATTAGCAATTTCCCTAATTTTCTAAATTTACTTAAATAAATTTGGAAAATTGATATAAGAACGAACCCTTCTTTCGTAATTTGTTCTTCAACGATGACTGGAACTCTGCTGAACCCATTATTTAAAAAATATTTTTTTATATAATTGTTTTGTTAGTGAATGCTTCTGACGAACATGTCTAATAGCACGCTTCATTGAATTGATTCTCGGAAGTTCAATTGCAAAATAAATTGGTGCCTCACTATAATTTGATGCAACTAGCACAAACGGTAAGCAACTAATCCTAAGAGCATTTTCTTTAATATTATTGCGTATATTATCTGCCACTACTTTAGCAGCATTCGCAGTGTGATTATGTTGAGCAGAAGACTTCACTATAACCTCTCCAGAAGTTACCATACGAGCTTTGCATTTTAAGCCTGTATAGCAAGCAACGCTAATAAACTTTACCTTTATGTTCATAGTCCATATGAAATAAAAACCCGTCAACAAGTAAACGGGGATTCCCTTTGCGCTCTTTAGAAATTGCACATTTTGACTCATTTTTCAAATTCAATTTTTGTACTAGAGATTACAAAGAAAAAAAAATGTTTGAAATTTAAATATGTTATATAAATATTTATAATACACATCATAAGTATCATATTTATTTTTTTTACAAATAATATTACCTTCAAGAAAACTACACACACTTTATTTATACTATACATTAATACTTCACATTAATTCTTCAAACCTACAAAAATATAGACACAAAAATATACAAACACCCCTCCCAATTATTCAATTTTAGGGAAATTGATTTTAGGGAAACTGCTTTTTAGGGAAATTGCTATTAGGGAAACTGATATTTGGGGAATTAATTTTAGGGAAATTGCTATTAGGGAAATTATTTTAGGGCAATTCTCCGGTTCCCGGAAAAATCGTGTGAATTTGAAAATAATAATCAACTATTATAAAACAATAGTTAGTATAAATAAATTTATATATGTATATGCATAATTATTTTTTGAATATTTAAAGTATAATTATAAAATATTTAGATAAAAGACCACTTGATATAATTTCAATTTAGTAATTATTTTTCTAGTCGTACACCTGGTTCCCGACAACCATCACCAGCTGAAGAATCATTACAACGTCCACCAACACTTTTGGATCCACAAACACATGCTTTCCAACAACACCATGCCCAGCAAATGTTTAATGCCCTAATGGATCCGCAAGGTAATCATCAACAACAAATGAATTCATTTCATCATCAGATGCCACCAATGAATCAATTACAACCACCTGTAATGAATGGAATTAGTGGAATTCAAGTTCAGGTATTTCATATAAAAAGTTCAATTAATTTTAAAAATAATTCGAAATTTTCCTTTCATATTCTACAGAGTCCCATGTTAAATCAAAATCAAGGACAAAATCAAATCGAATCACCGGCAAATCTCCTGCAACAACCGCAAAATTTTGATGTTCAGGTAATAATAAATCAATGTATTTACATTTATGTATTTAGTTAAATTTTATGGTGAACCAAATTTGAGAAGAATCATTTAACTCGTGCCTATTTTTCAAAAATAAATAAATAATTTAAATATCCAAGTGAAAGGATTCGCGACGTGACCTTATTAACGAACTACATTATTTCATTTGTAAATTCAATTTTCATTCATGATCTCAGTATTATTTATATCAAAAAATTCTTAATTTATACAATTTTATTAAATAATTTACAAAACTAAATTTCTGTCTAGCTATGTAAGCGCTAGCAAATTTTGAAATAAATAAGGCCTCTTTGATTTCTGACACATATTAATTAAAATTTACTACAGGCACTTTACTTGTTTTTTTCGTGTTTGTTAATTTTTGAAATATAGCTAATTAATCATAATAATTTTTTAGATATATAGACCATGATTAGATTTTGCAGAAATTGTCGAGGTACATAAATATTTTTTATATTTATGCCAACGACGTTGAGTTGCTCGCGGATTCATAATTTTGGCAATACTCCCAAAGATTTTATGAATAGTGGACAATAATGTGTCACTTTTTATAAAGCTTCTTAAATTTTTGCTGAATAGAAAATAAAATGTAAACTTTGCGTTCAATTAAATTTATAATAAAATCATAAATTTTTTGTGTTTTATAGCTAAAATATTGATTTAATGTGTTATTTTTACTTTAAAAAAATCATAATTCGTGTTTCGATGCCATAGATCCCTTTTTTATGTACATATGTAATAGTAAAATTAATATTTTTGGAGGACTTAAAATAGAAAAAAGAATTATTATTATGTGTAGTGCAAATAAAATATATAATATAAAATATAGATTTAATTTCTAACATATATTTCACACGCTTAGCTAAAAATCTAGCAAATATAAATAAACTAAAAAGAAATAAACAAATAAATATTATAGTACATATGTATATGTACGTATAGAAAAAAAATAATAAGAAATAATAACAAACGATTTTTCCATTTTGAATAAGTTGAAAAGGAGTTCGTGTCAGCTGACACTTAGTATCATTTTTCGAGCGTGTCATGTCGCACGCTATTTTTTTTCTATTTTACTATAAATTATAAATTTATATATATATTTTTCAGTTAATAAATTGAAGTTATTTTCAAATCAAATTCGAACGTTTTTGTATACTAAAAAACTAAGAGAATTTTGACTTTGACATTTAATTTTCTAATATAAATATAAAAAATTGATAAAAATCTGCATTGTTGACTTAAGTTTTTAGTAAAATTATATTTTATTTCATGTTATGATATATAACAATATCTTAAAAATCGCATATAATGAGTTACAATTGATCAACAAAGACTAAATGAGCACAAAAAAATTAATTAATATATGTACTTACCATATATCTAAAAATCTCATATCATTCATCCTCCTCTGCATTTAGAATTATTGTTATTATTAGTCGTTTACCAACATCCAATTCAATATTATTATGATAGTAACAGTTAAAGTTCCCTGTTAGTTGAAAAATCTACAATGAAAGCGACTGACGAAATGGATTTAATAATAAATAATAAATGATATTTCCAGATATAAAAAAGGATTTCTCTAGAATTTCATATTTTTCAGTTGAAAACCAAATAAATGTAAGATATTTCTCTGACAGTAATATTCATAAATATAAATATTACATAGTACAATAATGTAACTTAAACAGTTTATCTTTCCTTAACAAGGAAAAATTATACATAAACTAAAAAAAATTATGCTGATTTATATTTGCGTTTACGATATTATGTCATATTAATGTTTATAGTAAATTATTTCTAAATGTTAAGGTTATAAAAATTTATATATACATATATACAGTCCGCGACAAAACTTACGCCCATCACTGCTTTTCTTAGATTTTTTTTTATATGTATAATGAATGTACGAGTAAAATTATGTTATTGCATGAATGAATGTAGTAAATTTTGTGATAAGTTTTGATGAGTAGTGCTAGGAAAGAAAACTGTAACGGTAAACTTGTTTTTCCATCGCGACAAAATTTTAACCTCGTAAGTAATATTTTACATAGTGTTTATTTTTGCATCGCGACAGTTTTTTGACAAAACATAAGTTTTAGAAAAAATAAATAAAAAATGGGTCGTGGAAAAAGACTTACAGAAGAAGAAAGGAATATTATTTTATATATGAAAAATAATGGTTTATGAAATTAATAATTAAACAAATTGCCATAAATATCAAGACAAGAGAAGTCGTAGTGAGATTAATAATTATTTATCTGATAAAGAAAATTATGGAAAAAAGAATCCCGGTGGCAGACCAAGTGCTATTTCTAAGAGAGATAGGCGAGTTGCCACGAATTCTTCGCTTACTGCAAGGCATATCGCTGCTGAGGCTGGAGTTTCAACGAATCTGCGAAACGTACAGCGTACCCTACCTGATACGTACAACGTACAGCGTACCCGACATGACTGCTTTCATTATTACTACCATGATTTGCGGAAAGATGAATTGATTTTAAGTCGAAGGCAAATGGGTGGTGGTAGTATAATGGGGCAGGTATAGGATTTCATGGAAAAACTGAAATATGTTTCGTTTCTGGCCGAATGAAGAGCACGTCATGTATAGAACTAATAAGGCAACAAATAGAGAATCATGCCGTCACCATTACTGCAGATAATTTTATATTCCAACATGACAATGCTGCAATTCACACTGCAGCATCTGTTCGAAGATTCTTCCAAGAAAAGGAAATCCAGATATTACAATGGCCAGCAGCCCGTTCGCCGGATTTAAATATAATAGAAAATTGTTAGGGAATGTTGGCAAGCCAGGTGTATGCTAATGAAAAACAGTTTACCACAGTACCAGAGCTGAAAGCTGCTGTAAGTAATGGAGGAGTGGGAAAAAATAGATCAGGATTATATAAAAAAATTGTTTAAATCCATACCAAAGAGAATGAAAGAAGTTGTATTGAATAAAGGATCTAACACGCATTATTAAATAATTATTTTTCAAAATTATACATTGAGTTTTATTTGACATGTGTTAAAGTTTTGTCGCGATGCAAAAACAGTTTACCGTTACAGTTTTCTTTCCTAGCATTACTCATTAAAACTTATCACAAAATTACTACATTTAAATAGAGTATTCATGCAATAACATGATTTTACTCGTACATTCATTATATAAAAAAAAATCTAAGAAAAGCAGTGATTGGCTACAGTTTTGTCGCGGACTGTACATAAATATAATAAAAGAAATTATTATATGATATATGATTATATGATATATATGATTATATGATATATAAAATAAAAATAGCTTCTCCCTAACTTTATCTCTTTTTAAAATGATTTTTAATTTTTAAAACTAATTTCTTACAATTTTTCTCAAAAACAAGCATAAATAATATACGATATACGAGAAACTTTAAAGAGTAATTTAGTTTAAAGAATATTAGTATGAATTATTCAAGAATTTATAAAATATGTAAAAATAAAGATAAAAAAATACCCTTCTAAACTTTTTCCGAACAACAAACTTTTTTTTTCTACTAAATAGAATAAAATATTTAGTATATTTTATTTGGTTTTATCCTTTATACACATATATGTACATACATATATTAACGTAAAAATTACTAATTTAATTTTTGATATATTTGGGTGCTTGCTTACTGATCAATCTTTTTTTTGCGAAATTTCAAAAAAGTATAATCGCCATTCCAAATTTCCTATTTTGTTATGATTGTAAATATGTACATACATAATTTATTTAGGAAAAATTATATATAATTTATTTAGGAAAAATTATCCAACCGTTTTCGATAAGCATTCGTGATTGATTGTCATAGTGGTATATTATACTTGGGCAGTGGTAAGGTAAGGGATATTGTCCAATCAATATCCTAATAAAGTTGAAAGAACACATAATAATATTTATATAGTTTTTGTTTCCATCGTGTTCGTTTGCCTTTTGAAGATCTAAAGATCGTATAAAAATTTAAAATAACAGACCTCGTGGATAATTCAGCGAATGGAAATTCTACTAAATATTTCTTGTAAAATATTAGTTGAATAATTAAATTATATTTTCCCGATCTGATCTTATTTTTTAGTTTTAATTTCGGGTATTTAATTTTAGCCTTATTCCATTAGTAATTATTTTTAATTTTCCAAAAGAATACTCAGTCTTACCAACCCATTTTAAATTATATAATATAATAGTTATAACAACTCCAAAAGGTTTCACTATTATTTTAACACTAAATGCTCTCAAATTAAACAAAGCATTGAAGCGAATCCGAAAAATTTTCCAATTACCTTTTTATTATTTTTTTCCAGTTTTATTTTCTGTTTTTGCAATCCAACTCGAAAAAGTACACCTTTTTATTTAGTCTTATTTTTTTTTGCAAAAATAATTATTTTAAAAGCGAATTATAATTGGACAGAAATATCCATGAAAGCAAAGTGAAATTTGTATTCCATTTGTTGAATGACATTTTGCTTTCGAAATACATATTTAATTACATTTTAGCTGTGTTTTTTTATTCCTACTCTGTACTGTACTATAAGAGTAGAGTATCTGTATGGTTGTTGTTGTAGCTACTCTACATAATTATCCAGTACAAAATGTAGAGTAAAAGGGAAATTAATGGGAAATTATTAAATTTTAATTCGTTGTCCGATTCCATTCATTTTTGGATAATCCACTTATTTTCTGATAAACTAAAGATTTGTGGCTCTATTTTGTTGATAGACCTCACCGTCTGGGAGCTAGCCCATGTTGCGAAAACGCACCATTGGCTTGAAAGGATATCAAATTTGAAATTATTTTAAATATTATATTTTAGTATTTTATTTATAAAATTACATATATACATAAAAAAATAATATATAAAATTAAAAAAAATATTTAAACTGTCTCATGGTATTCTGAAGAACATTTCAGATGCAGTGGAATGACTACATCGTTCAATGAACATGTTTTACTATACAAAGCCGACATCGTCCTCTTATATTATTTCCAATTTTGACTGTGCGGTATAAGCTACATGTATGTGCGGTATAAGCTACATGTGTCCTGCCATAATATTTGTACGTATTTCTTCCAATGGAGTTGTCAATAAAGAAAGTGCTATGTAAAGAAACTGCTATGTTACATTTATTTCACTGTTTTATAAATTTTTCTCTACCGAAAAAAGGTATTTCTTTAGGCCATTGGTGCGAAAACGCAACCATAAAAATTGATTGCAAAATTTCTAATATTTCAAAATTTTATTTTTTACTTAAATATTTTTATACATATATTTCTTCGTATTTAAGTGCAATTTTAGTGTAAAACTTTTTTTCCAAGAAATTAATAATTCCACTTTATTTGAAAATTTCTAAACACACGGTTTTTTTGTGAAAAATTCCACTTGGGAAAATACCTAAAATTTATTTATTTTTCAAATCACGTAACGGAACAGAATGTTTCGCGATAGAAGAATGTTGGTCTCAAATATAGATGGAAATTTTGGTGCCAAAATATTTGTTTCCCACAATTATATTTATACTGGAAGTTCATGGTGCGAAAACGCACCAATGGTTAAAAACGGGTTAATATGGCAACTATAAATTTGACAAGAAGGTACTTCATTTCGTATATTTGAATATTGAAAATTTGATTTTTAAAAAATATCAACAAAGTGGGCAAATTTTTTTCAATCAATTCTAATGCCCTTATTCCGACAGTCGTGTCGTATTTAACGCCGTAAAATAATATCGTTTCGTACCGCCTAAAAAAATGTATTCTCAGAGGCGTACGAAACGACTGATTTATTCGTTAATATTGCTTCATATCTTTATATATGAAGCTTTGTGGTGCAGAGCAAATTTCGAAAATTTTTTTTTCGGAATTTTAAATTTTTTCTTACGTTTTAGATGTCAGGGAACCAGAATCAGCAAAAAAAAATTTCGTGTCCGCCGTACGCAAAGCAAAAATAGACTTTTTCAATCACTTAGAAATAGTTCTAAAACATATTCAATTCAATAAAAAATTTGCAGGAACGTAAATAAAGGATGGAATTTTATGTTTATGATATCCTTTTTAGAATGATATCCCTGCAAACCCCCTTCATGGAGTGTTAAAAATGCATAATTTTTGTGCACGTAAAAAACACACCTTAATATAGTCGGATCTTTACTCTGTTTCACAGGTTTATGAACAGACATTATACAAAGAACATAACACAAATTTAGAGCCCTGGGTCCCCGCCCCATTATTTTATGGTAATATTAAAGATAAATTTTTGAAAATTGATATGCCTATGAAACCAGTAAGGTTTTACGTTAAACACTATTACTTCTAAAATAGGTACAACAGGTAAGTGCCTTTCCATTCCATATTAAAAGAAATACCCCCCGCCTTTTTTAAGTGGATGAAGGGCTTATATATGAAACAAGTTGCAACGCCTCAGTGGGGAAATTTATTAAAGAAGTGAGAAATGAGTTTCTTAAATACACTATTTTACACCTCCGTAAAAATTAGCCCCATACCTCTACCCCACCTTCACTTTAAAGTGAAAGACTTTTAAAAGGGCTATTAAAATTGTGTTTTTTGTATTAAAAATGGTCATATGTCGCATTTAAGATAGGGCCTTGTATCTTGTAAGTTAGGTATAATAGATCAGTACCTTACGCAATCATTCAAAATTTTCACCGTTTTCTCCTTTAACATAGCTGAGGAAGTATATTTATAAAACAAGAGGCAACACCTCCTCGGGGGACTGGATTAAAAAACTAAGAAATTAGTTTTTTTTAAATACTATGATAGACCTTGCGCGAAAAAATTATTTCCATACCTGCAACCCCCTCTATTCTACATCATTTAGAAATGCTACATTTCAAAATTTATTATATAGTTTATGATTTAATTTTTGGAACTTAAATGACTATAAAATAAGCCACAGTTTAGATATTAACTTGAACCTTATAAATTGGGTGCAACAGGTTCGTGGTAATCCAAATCACTCCAAATTTTATCCTTCTGCTCTTTTTGGGTGGAGGAGGGGGTATATTTAGGAAACAAGCTCCATGCCTTCCGCGGGGCTCTAATTTAAAAAAATGGAAAAATACTGTTTTAACAATAAAATTTTACACCTTATATAAAAAATCAGCCCCATCCCCTCAACCCTCTTTATGTTAGTTGTATTTGAATTTCGATATTTTCAAAGTTAAATTTTTAAAATTGAAAATGGCTATAAAATGGTCCAGATTTTATGTACGGCTTTGTAACTTCTATGCCAGGTACCATAATTTCAAACCTTGCGAAATCACTTAAAATTATAAACCACCATCTCATTAAAGTAGAGGAGGAGGTGTATTAATGAAATAAGCAATATCCCCTATGCGGGAGACTATATCAAAAAAATGAAAAATCAGTTTCTTAATAACACTATTCTACACCTTGTACATAAAAACGAGACCTGTACCTTCAACCCTCTTCATTTTACGGTTGTGAAAATTTCGACATTTTAAAAATTAATATTATATTGCATATATACAATTTCGAGTATTTATTTATTGAAACTTGGTAATAATTTATAATTGTACAACATTAATAGTTTTGAAAAAATTATAACTTTTAATTTTATATATGTATTATGTTGTTCGTGAAATTCAAATTTTTCGCAAAGGTCTTAGATTAGATATGAGCTTTCAAATATAGTTTTCAAACCAAAATTCCAACCTTTTCTGCTCTAGTAATTCCAAAATTTAAAAATTAGTATAACAGTGTTAATTTGTTTTTATTCATTGGTAACTTAAACTCAGTCCAAATTCTCAACTGACATATACAAATTGATATACAAAAAAAAATCTGCCAAGTTGTAAGTCCTTTTGATCCACCTAGGATTTAATGAAAACGAAGATTTAAATAAAATTTATAAATTCACGTGTAAAATTTTATTATTAAAAAACTATTTTTTCATTTTTTTAAATTAACCCTCCCATGTGGGTTGTTCCTTATATATACCTCCTCCTCCACCTAAACAGAGCAGCGGGTTAAAATCTGAGTGAATTGGGTAAGCACTAACCTATTGCACCTAATTTGTAAGTTGAATGGTTATAAATAAAGTGTGGCTTGTTTTATAGTCATTTCATATTCCAAATATTCAATTTTCATAACTATATAATAAATTTTCAAGTGTAATATTTCTATGTGATAAGAATGGAACTAAATTTTTCGCATAAGGTGTGAAATAGTGTTTTTAAGAAAATAATTTCTCATTTCTTCAATCCAGTCCCCGCGGAGGTGTTGCATCCTATTTCACAAACATACCTTCTCAACCCTATTAAAAAAGGAAGAAGATAAAATTTTTGAATGATTTCACTAGTCTATTATACCTAATTTATAAGATTCAAAGAC
>OX457086.1:22427428-22531690 GCA_949752835.1 Empis stercorea
AGAATACTAGTGGGCTTATTCTCAGAGTCGTGTCGTATTGACGCCCAATAAATATTTCGTTTCGTACCGACTCTAAAATGGTATTCCCAGAGACGTACGAAACGACAAATTTGTTGCCAACGTGAAAACAGAAAAATAAAATTCCCAATAGATGGCTTTGCGGAAAAAAGTCGTTTTTATATTGGTACCACCAGTTATTTTGACAATCAAAATGCAATGTTTACAATTTATCGGCTAAATATTGAGTTATAAAAAATTCAATTGCACGGGATTTTTTTTGCAATATTAGTTAGTTTTATTATATACATTTATTAAACAGTGAACTATTTATAAATGCATAAATACGTTTACTTAAAATATAATTAATATATTAGGGTAGATTAGCTAGTGAATTGGTTGCCAAAATAAAATTAGCTTCTGCCCAAGACGAAGTTGTACGAGATTTCATACAGAACTTTGTTTTAACAAATATCCAAAAAAGATGAGAAATAAAAAAAAAAGATGCGGTTGAAGCAATTGTTGAAAAAACGGAGCAAGTTGTTGTCTCATAAGAGTTCTATTTTTTCATCATTCCAGATGTTATTTCAGATAAAAAATGACTACATTTCCATTCATGCTTTTAACTCTCATATTGGAATAAAAAAATATATACATTTATAAACTATAAATAATTAGGGTTTTATTTATCATTTTGGATCATTTTAATCTTGATTTCCACATTAATATAATATACTAATATATTTCCGCAATTATTGTTATAATAATTGTGGAAATATTTATTGTATTATGGTACAAAAAACACATTTTACTTTACGACAAATTTTTTACTTTTTTGATATTTCAAGGCGTTTCGTAACGACTCAGAGAATACTACTTTTTTTTCATATGTGTCGTATTTAACGCCATCTTTCGTTAAATACTACTCTCGTAATACCATTTTCTCTAAGGCGTGTCGTTCGAGAGAAAATACGACTGTCAGAATAAGCCCATAGATTTTGTCGCTGTTTCGTATCAATATGACTAATTTCGTATTGATACGACTCTCGTGATACAAAATTTTTGTAGTCGTATCTTACGCCAGCAAATACGACTGTCGGAATGAGTGCATAAATCATATTTTTCCCTTGCACTACATCGTTTTTTTATTCCTTTTATATCGAGTAGTACAGAGTAGGAATAAAAAAACTTAGCTTTTATTGACAACGATACTTAAATTGAACTACGGATCAAAAAAAAAAATATCAGTAAAACAAAAACGAACCATACCGATGAACCATAACACCTCTCCCTAATTCAGGACGTACGGCGTATAGCGTATGTCAAAATCGTTTCATACATTTTGTATGAGAGCTCCCGAAATATGCGACGTACGAACGCCAACAATTGGAATTTCCAATTTTGACGGACGTATAAAATTTTTAAAAAGATTTTTGAAATTTCACAAAAAGAAACATCGATCAAAAAATGTTTAATGTACATAAATGTGGCGTTTTATTTCGGGAGCTATGTACAGACAGAAAGTGAAATGATGATTTCCCATATAAATTTTCAGGTTGTGAAAAAGTCGGGAAATTTGTTTGAAATTTTTTTCAAAAAGTAGTACATACTCGACGTGAAATGAAAATTATTTATCAGAGACATGAACCTTAAAATTATCAAATTTTTAACAACTATATTAATTATCTGTACATTTATTGAACGTGAAAAATTAATATTTTGACGTTTTTATTTTCAAATATTTTAAATTTTATGAATTACTGAATTATCAATTTCAATAGGTGTGTTTCTTATTTACGATCAGACCAGTCTGATCAATCTGATTAATCTGAAACTATTTCTTATTACTGCTCAGATAAATCTGATCAATCTGATGGCTGTTTCTTATTTCAGTTTCAGATTAGTCAGATTGATTTTTTTGGTCGGAGAATTTTTTCAGATTTTTCAGATTTATTATTGCTTGTGGCTAACTTTGTGCTTGATTTTTTTTTGTTGCGGCTAAACTTCATTTTTAAATAACTTTTTTAAACTAATTTAATTATTTCCATTTTTTGTAAATTAACAATAATAAATATTATAAAAAGTAATATTTAATGAAAAATATTACAGAAATTGTTATTTAATACCCGGGACACACAGGACCGAAAACTCAGTTTTCGTGTTTTCAAAGTTCAAAAATGGAAATTCATAAGGTTTAGTACAGTTTTCAGGAATAAATTGAAAACACGAAACCTACAAATTTTTAAGGTTTTCACGAAAATATATTTTAGCGCCATCTATTACAAAATAGAAGATATGTATATTTGAAGTAGGCATAGCTAAGTTTCCATACAAAAGTAGCCATTTTTGTGAAAAATCAAAAAAAATCGAAATTTTTTTAAAAAAATGAAGAAAAATTAAATTTTATTAAATAATTTTTAATATAATTAAATCAAAATTTGACATTAAAAACAAATAATTACTATTTTTAATTTTTTTGGTTTTTACGTAGAGTAGTTTAAATAAATAATTTTCATAATTTGACATTTGAAAACGAAATCGCGCTCCATTTTTGGTGTGTCACTATAAAAGTTTTTAGATCTAGTTTTCGCGAAAACTTAGGTTTTCAATTTTGGTGTGTCCCGGGTATAAATTGAAAAATAATTTCGAAAACTTGAGAATTCCAGATTTGCCGACCAATATTTTCATTTTACACGGCAACATTGTAGCATTTTTTGATCTGAAAAAAATCTGACTGTTTCTTATTTCACTCGACAGATTAATCTGATTTCAGATTTTAAAAAATCTAGTCGATCTATAGATTTAAATAAAAAAACACACCAAATATGATAAAAATATATTTAACATTATCCAAGCGCAAATTTCCATTCCGTTTTTTGTATCTTCGAGAAATAAAAATGAAAACGATTATAGCTGAGTTTTTTTATTCCTACTCTGTACTACTCCATATAAAAGGAATAGAAAAACGATGTAGTGCAAGGGGAAAATATGATTTAGAATTGATTGAAAAAAATTTGCCCACTTTGTTGATATTTTTTAAAAATCAAATTTTCAATATTCAAATATACGAAATGAAAGCTGTGTTTCTTTATTCCTACTCTGTACACTGATAAAAATATTTATTCGTAATTGAAAATCGCGTTTCTCAACAATGAAAAACGCGCCGAGCGCAATTCTCGCATATGGATAATTACCGAGGGTAGTTGTGTATTATAACCATTTGCATTTACTATGGTAATAAAAATAATTTATAAAAAATATGAATAGCGTTTGGCCCAAACGACACTCAAATTAGTAAACAACGTAATTTAAGACAATGCAACATGTGAATGGCGTTAGCCCCAAATGACACTCAAATTAGTAAACAACGTAATTAAGACAATGCAACATCTGAATAGCGTTAGGCCCAAACGATACTCATATTAATAATCAGTGTAAGTTAAACCTTAACAATAATGATATAAATAATACACACATTTGTTGAAAACTAAGTTGTTTAATACTTACACAAAATAAATTAAAAATAATATATATATATATTATTATAATAATATAAAAAATAATATATATATATATTATTATATATATTATTATATTATTTTTAATTTATTTTATGTAAGTATTAAACAACTTAGTTTTCAACAAATGTGTGTATTATTTATATCATTATTGTTAAGGTTTAACTTACACTGATTATTAACATGAGTATCGTTTGGGCCTAACGCTATTCGCAAAAACAAATATTTTTATAAAAAATCTATAAAAATTAAAAACAAAAAAAAAACCAAATATATTTACATAAATTGTATTTTATTTTTACAACTTAATAAATTGTATTTTAATTAATAAATTACATTAATGAATAATTTTATTAGTAGTAATATAATATGTATATAATTTTTAAAATGTATCCTAAAAACAAAGTAAAATAAATTTATGTGAACAATTACATTCTAAGTTCACTTTAAATTTTCACTTATTATTAAGTGATTGATATTATTATTTTAGTTATTATTAATTTCACTTTAAATTTATTATAATTTATTATTTGTCGCCCTTTTTATTTAATAAAAAAGGCCGAAAAATAATAAATTATAATAAATTTCACACACAAAAAAAAAAGAACTTTTTCAAAATATGTCCGAACATGTCAAATGATGCAATTATTATGAAATAACTTTGGATTTTAACAATCATAATTTTCTTAAAATGCTTTTGTATTATTGATAGTGGAAAGCCCAATTAATAAATAACTGAAACAGGGGCTGCGGAATTGCAAGAATGCGTTTATGGTAAACGCTATTATAGTTAATTAGTTTCTTTGTTATTATTACTCCAAATGAAATTAAGAATAAACGCAACGCAGGGTAATCGACGACATGAATTATTATACGTCGCCTAATTTAAATGGGCAAAGAGTATTATAAATACAATAAGAAATAAGTAATTTTAGCGTTATAAGAAAACAATTATAGATAACGTTATGTTACATTGATGTCAAATAACATTTGCATTGTGGTTAGTGTAATGTACTAATGACAAGAGTATGTCACTTATGGACAGTGTATTATCCTACCCAACAACGTGATAAAAATCAACTCGTTTGTAAAAAATGAATATTTTTATGAGTGTACTATACGAGTAGAGTATCTGTATGGTTGTCGTTGTAGCTACTCTACATAATTATCCAGTACAACATGTAGAGTAAAAAGGGAAATTAATGGGAAATTATTAAATTTTAATATGGCAACTATAAATTTGACAACAAGATACTTCATTTTGTATAATGGAATATTGAAAATTTGATTTTTAAAAAATATCAACAAAGTGGGCAAATTTTTTTCAATCAATTCTAAATCATATTTTCCCCTTGCACTACATCGTTTTTTTATTCCTTTTATAGGTCTGTTCGTTAGCTTGATACAAGTTACTTGGATCAATATGTGTCAATTTGATCATGTTCGTTTGCGTTAGATTAGGTTAGGTCCAGTATACTCTATGTTCGTTAGCTTTTTTGAACTTGATCCGATCTACTTGGAGTTGCTTTTTTCTAACCTTCCAAAATAGATAGAGTCGAATAGGTTAGTATATTTAATATGGCATTCATACGAAAAATTTAAAATTATATCAAAGCCGCTTTGATTTAAATTTTGATTTAATTATGTTTATGTTTGGCAGCAAAATGTAAAAAATTCCAACTGATTTGATCTGAGCAAGCGAACAGAATTTGGGTTTGGGTCACAAATGAACCTAAAGTGATCTGTGACGTCCCTTATTCTAACTGAACCTAACACAACCTAACCTAACCTACTCGGGTTATGTGACCTGAGCAAGCTAACGAACAGACCTAATATCGAGTAGTACAGAGTAGCAATAAAAAACACAGCTTTCATTTCGTATATTTGAATATTGAAAATTTGATTTTTAAAAAATATCAACAAAGTGGGCAAATTTTTTTCAATCAATTCTAAATCATATTTTCCCCTTGCACTACATCGTTTTTTTATTCCTTTTATATCGAGTAGTACAGTAGCTAGACGAATATGAGTTTGAAGAAAAAACATTATATGTATTTGACGGTGACATACCATATGTCCCCATCGCGTCGGCGCGGCGCGAATGGTAATTAAACCTTACTACTAATGATATTATTACAAATTTAATTCAAAACCTACTGTTTTTGAGAAAAATAAATAACTATCTCTCTAAATAGTATAAATTCTCATTGCAATGGGGACTTATGGGTCACCTAAGTGTCTCATAAGTCCCCGGGGAGTAATGATCCATCTTAGTGTGTTAAAACTCCCCACAAAAATGAGTTATATTTTTATTTATTTTTCTCAAAAACAGTAGGTTTTGAATTAAATTTGTAATAATATCATTAGTAGTAAGGTTTAATTAACACTCGCGCCGCGGGCGACGGCCTTCACTGAGTTAAGCCACGCGGCGCAATGTTTAATTACAAGACATTTTTTACTACACTTACTACAATTTTACAAAAACTGACAAATTACTAAATTTTTTTAATAAAGCTAATTTATTTCAGGTGTTTCCGTTTCTTTATATATTGTTGAATAATAAATCTTGTTGAAAATTGCAAATTAGGTAAAAAATTAATGACTCATGGACAATTCTATAAATTTATAGATTGCTTACTGCATGAGGAATATAATGCAACAATCGATTTTTTATCATCAATTGAGGGTGAAACTCTGGACATGTTCAGTAATAAGAGAACAAATTCTTTACGTCGTGATGTAGTGATTGAGACACTTATCAATAAATTAGATAAAAAAAAATAACTATTAATGAATGCATCTCTCAATTAAGGCATAATCTTTATAATTTTAATAACAATAAAATTACTTTATTTGATATGATGCAAGATGATGATGTTAGTGATGATGCTGATGATAATGGTAAAGATGACGATGAAGAAAGGCAATCTCGTACTCAAAATTTATTAATTTGTTGTATTTGCTTCGAAAATCCGCGTAATTTAATAATACAGCCGTGTAATGATTTTAAAATATGCCAAGATTGTTTTAAAAAAAATTCTGAAAAAGCGCAGGGATCAAAACCTTTTTGTCCTTTTTGTAGGACAATTATTCAAAATACATTTGTCGTATTTACATAAATTTGCAATTTAATTGTTTTTTGTTTATATATAATATAAGAATTGGATTTGTTTTTGTTTGTTTTAATAAATTTTGAATTTTTGGATTTTTTTATTACGAATATCAAATGTTTTGATTTTTTGGGGAACTTATATTTTGGGGACTTATGACATGGCTTTAAATTATGAAATTTCTCAGTCTTAAAAGTCCCCGGGGGACTTATAACCCACCCAGGTGGGTTATAAGTCCTTGGGGACTTATGAGACACTTAGGTGTCCCATAAGTCCCTTCGGGACTTATGAGATGGGGACATATGGTATGTCACCGTATTTGACTTTTTACAATAAATATATTTATCTAATTTATTTATAAATTAGACTTAAATTTTGCTTTTCTTTTTTATTTTGTCAATTTCAAATTGAAGTCAAAATTTTCACTAGGTTTAAGAGCCAAACAGAATATGTGGTTGTCGCTGTCGCCTGTCGTCGTGTTTTTAGCCAGTGATGATTTCGCTGTCGTTGTCGCCTCTTAACTAAACACAATAGATCGTCGCGAATAATTGTCAATTATCATAATTTAATTTGTGAAAATTATATTTTCTTTATAGCCTTAGAGTATATATATATTAGGAGATGCTATAACATGAATTTGCAACTACAAGCTGTGTCAAAATTATTTTTATTATTATTAGAGCTTTACTTTGCACTTTGGTTGTCAAATATTCGCACGACATCATTGTGGTTCAATAATGCGATATACGTACTTTTGATTTTTCTTTTGATATTTCACGACGACAGGCGACAGCGACAACCACATATTCTGTTTGGCTCTTTAAATGTACAAATTTTAAATAATTTTTTCACGACCTAAATATGAATGTGTAATAATATAAAATAATTGAAGCCAAATTATGTTTTAAAATTTTTCGTTTAAATTATGGATTATAAAATTTTAATTCACCATAAAATTATTATTTAAAAATTAAATGTTAAATTAATTTTATAAAAATCTAATTTTTAATTTCAGGTAAGCTTTGATGTTTTCATTAATATTAATGTATATACAATGCTTCTTATTTAGTAAGTACTGAATTTTTTTTATAATTAATGTTAAAATTTTAAATATTATTAATTTAAAAAATTTAATTTATTAAAAAAGTATTAGTTTTACATAAAAAATTCTCTAAATGTTTGGTTTTATTTATAATTTTTTTTTTAATTATTTTTAAAATAAATTCCATTTGTTACCATTTTGTAAATTTTGTTTGATATTTTGTAAGTACAAATTTCCTTTTTAAAAATATTGTTTTCAATAGTAAAAAAATATCTTTTAAAATTGGTAATTTTATTTCAATATTATGTATTTCTATTATTGATACTATCTGTCTGTCGTCCTTCTGCAATAAAATTAGATTTGCAAGTCATTTAAAATTGACTACATGCGAAAAATAATAATATATGATTTGTGTATTATCGTATCTACTTCATATTATTCATCATTGTTGTTGACTAAGTTCACCCTTTCTTGACAAAGCATAAATCATTATGAAATTTTGTAAATTGTACTGCTATATTAAAATATTTTAGTATATTTTTAGGCTATTCACTTTCACTATTATTTGACGAAAAACGATTTTTTTTTTGGAAATATTTTGTACCAAATCATTTTGTGTAAAGTGTAAATAAGCATTTTTAAGCAGTTTTTTATATTGGAAGTCTCCTATTTTCTGACGTCTGTTGACGGCTTCAATAATGATGACATTTAAAAAGGGTATAATATTTTCCCTTTTATTATTGTATCCGGATAAGTTCTTCATTTTTTTTTGTACATAGAAATATTTCTTTATCAAAATGAAATATAATTTACACTTATCACGTATTTAATTTTCATTTGCTTGGCTCCACTACTACAAATAATAAATTTTTATTAAAAAATTTGTATATAAATATATATATAAATTCTAGTCCTTAAATTATTATTAAAAATTTTATTTTTTCAAATAATAATGGTAAATTTTATAAATTGCTTGTATGACTAGAATTTTGACTAATTTCAAATTAATTTAGTAGTTCGTTATAGTAAAACTTTAAGATTATGATGCTGTAAAGATTAACGGAATTTGTTTTCTATCGATTAACATATTTTTCAAGTCCGCCCTTTTCTCATTTTATATATATTTCCCATATTTTTGAAACCACAATTTACTGCAGTGAGGTACTATGTAAAATAATTCATTCAATATCGAATTTTTAATCGAATTAAGGACTTTTTATTTTAATAAAAAAAATCATAAATCCATTTGAATGACTTTTGTATCTTCGTAAACACATTTTTTTGTATATTATTAATTATTAACTCGGCACCATATGATATATGTTTTTTCTCATCATTGTGAAATGTAATTAAAAAAGTCATAACATAACATAAATGGAACATAATCTGTTAGCAGTATGTAAAAAATCAAATTGTAAAAAGTATGAGATCAAGCATAATTCTGTTATGTTATGTCCTTAGGCTGTTGTTTGGTAGCACATTAAGCATACCAACAAAATTATATGTAAATTTCGAACCACAGATTCATATTTTCGACTGATAGTTATATTAAGAATTTCTCTTTAAATTTTCTGTAGCTACAAACAGTTGCATGCCTGAACATAACATTTCTAATTTCTATGCTTTACAGTGTCCACTCGATGGAGGAATTTCTAATAATAATAAAATACAATTTAGTATATTTTTGAAAATAGTCATGTAATACAGCTTTTTAATAAAGCGTTTATAAATTCTTCTACGTCTGATAATTTCATTTAATGTCCAAAATATAGTAAAAATCATGAAATAAAATAAATTTATTTTTTATTTGAAGTTAATTATCGGAATATAAATAAAATTCATTTAATTTTTATATATCGATTTTTCACCACTTCAATTTAAATAAATATGTGTACAAATTTCAAATGTTGGTTACAGGGTGTGTATACATAAATTATTATATACAAATTATTTATTTATAGTAATTTAATAATGTAATTAGCAGTAAATTTGAACTTTATAACTATCCTGTATATGTTGGTATAAATACTAAAATATTTCTAATTTCTATGCTTTACAGTGTCCACTCGATGAAGGAATTTCTGATAAAATACAATTTAGTATATTTTTGAAAATATTCATGTAATACAGCTTTTTAATAAAGCGTTTATAAATTCTTCTACTTCTTGACGGACGTATAAATATTATATATGTGCCGTTGATTATGAAAGTGGTCTAAGTCAAGAATCCAAAAAAAATCATTTTTTGCTTATTTTGGGTAAAGAATACTCTAATATTGTGATCTGACGCACAATCATAAAGATTGCGTAGAAAGCGAACCGTTAGCTTGACTTAGTTTTTGGTTCGTTTATCAAAATCGTATGTATTTTTCAATTTATCCAAACACAAATCTTTAAATATCTCGAAACGCAAAATATATGACTTAGACCACTTTCATAATCACCGGCACATATAGTATATTATATTTTCAGCTATCTACTATAACTATACTATACATTAATTGGTTTAAGTAAAATTTCTATTTTCAATAAGTATATTTTTTTCATTTTCAGGTAATTTTATGCTTCGCTGTGCAATTAATCAATTTATAATTTTGTGTATGTTTGCATATGTAGAGTGGACATATGTTTGTATATAATATAATTCATTGAAAATATATATGGAAATATATTATTGTAGCTTGTTGGTATATAATACTTTCATTTACTCATTACGAAACTAAAATTTCATTTTTAATTAGACAAATATTGTTTTATGAACAGGCCATCATCGTACATTTTTAGCTTTGAAAAATCTTCTTATAACTCAATGATGAAAATAAAATTTTAGGATAATTATTAAAGATAATACAATACTGAACTGGCATATTATTCTATATTTATTACCTTTTTGTTGTCATAAAAAAAATTTCCTGCCGAAATCACAAATAGTATTCCGATTGCGATTGGCATTTTCATTTAGAACTGGACTGGACACATAAAATAATTTATCGAGAATTCTTTCTTTTCCAAATCAATTGAAATTTATTTTCTGAATATTTATAAATTTTATTCTTTTCTTAATATTTTTCTTAATATTTTTTTTTCAAATTTTATCATTAATCATAATATTTAAATTTTGATTGTCAAAAATGTTGACAATCAATATAAGTAAGCCTATTTATAAAGTTCGATTAGTCCACTGTACGAATTTGAATTGTTTTTATATGTACTTCAATTTAATTATATCCTATATTATATTTTTGTTGACGAAATATCAATTTGCAATATTTAATTTGTTGTTGAAGAAGACATTAGTTTCTGAAATTTAAATTTACTAATTTTATATAAATTTCGAACCATTAATTCTTAATTGTAACAACCAAGCCATAATGCACTTTCCTTTATGCCTCCAGCATCTGTAAAAAAATCAAAAAAAAAATCCATATGCATTATCCAGGTGACTTCTCTTTTAACCAATACCGGATGGATGAACCCATATTAAGATTATATACATATATGTACATAAATAAAATTGAAAATTCATCAAGTAAACGGAAATTACATTTTTAATTTAATTTCTATTGATCGCTCAAAAGGAATAAAACTTTTCTTTTTTTATTTTTTTTGGGAATTGTATATTATGTATGTATGTTTATATGCTATTTAATATGTTATTATATGATGATTCTAAAAATATACATTCTGTAGTTGTGAGAATTGTGTCTGATGATTTTATTGGGAAGAAATTTTGGTTTCTTTTCTTCAACAATCCTTGTATAAAAAAAAAATATAATATATATATGTATATAAAAAAAATTTCTAGTATATTCTCTTGCTCTCATCTCTTCTATATTTAAGGATTCTTCTTTCTTGTAAATAGTTATAAAAAATGTTTTAATATAAAATTAAATTGTACTCTTAAAGTAAGTGGGTGGGTTTGGATCAAAATTTAGGAACGAATTTCATAAAAATTACAAAACGGAAATAAATTATATTTTTTTTTCATATATTTTACTCATATCATATGGAATGTATATTATTGGACTTATCAGAATAGTTGGGGTTGTGCTAATATATCAAGTACATACATATATAATGAAGTTATAGTGTAAGTGGGAAATCTTTTAAATTATTATCAAAACTAACAATAAATAATATATTAAATAATTTTTATTTGAATTGTTTTGTTTTCAACGACACTTAAATTTTGTTTCGAATTTCCCAGAAAATCGAAATCATAAATATTTCATCCTATATATATGTATATAAATTTTATAAAGATTTAATATAAATGTTTGATTTTAATTATTTTCGTTGACACTAATTTATAAATTAACAAATTCATTTAAAATTAAATTTATTAATTAAATTCCAATAAATATTACCATATAATTTTTAATATATTATTTTTTTGAACATTTATATAATGTCATAAATAATTTTATTCAATATTTTTTAATAGTTTTCCAATTTATTAAAAACAAATATTTCAGAAAGAAAATTTAAATTACATTTTTCCTAAATTTTACTCTAAAAACATAAATAAATCCCTTTTTCAAATTTTATTAATATACAAAAATAAAACTATATTTGATATTTATGATAGGGAATTGAATAAATTGGTTGAATTAATGAAAATTATAATTAAATTTTTCGAATAAATTGGAATAATTTATTGATAATTATTTCAAAATAAAATTTTACCTGTTTGGTCGTTGAAATAATATCAAAGAGAATTGAATTAACCACATGTGCTCTCTGAATAATGACGTATATAAACAAGAGTAATGAATTTTGGTATAAATTGTTATATATAATTATTTCTAGATTTGTCATAATCTACAAATATGTAATTTAATATGAATATAAATATAAATTATCGTATAGGTATAATTAAAAGGTGTCAAATAATTAGAATTAAATGTTTTTGATAATAATTCAAACTAATATTTTTAATTAGATTTTTATGATAAAAATTTTTCGAAGTAAGTACTAAATCAGTTTGAAATTTAATTTAATAATTATGGAAAATTTGTAATACATAAATTTTCCATAATTATTAAATTTGTAATATGTACTGTACATACATTTTCCATAATTATTAAATTAAATTTCAAACTGATTTAGTACTTACTTCGAAAAATTATTATCATAAAAATCTAATTAAAATTTACAAATATTATAGAATTGAAAAACATTTAATTAAATGTTCTTAATATTTATATGTCCTTTAGTGTAATTTATTTTTAAAAAAAAAATCCAATTAATGAAATAAGAGTAGTAGTCACAAATGGATATTTTAAATGTTGCTATAGACAAAAAATGTTGCTAAAATTTATGAAAATATTTCTCTTCTCTCAATGAATGATATCATTATTTTATCAAAAAAAAACTTTGTTGAAAAACATGCGCGCTTTTCAAAATTTTATATTTCCAATAAATTCTCCCAAAATGAATGAAATCTTTAAAAGATAAAGTTAAATAATATAGGAGTAATATTTTTCATTTATTTATTGATATTAAATTAAAGTTTATACTGTGAAGATGAAGATATGGAAAATTATTTAAGAATTTTCTTTCTTATCAGCTGGTTAATAGTCATTCCGCCGCACCCATTAATATTAACTTTATATATATACATACATATACATAACAGTTAATATACAAACCCCTTTTTTCATAGATTTTATCTCACTACTACTGAATAACATGTGAGAGACGATATCACAAATTTTACCGCACCCTAAAAACATCCAAAAATGTCAAAATATTTTATAAACACATGACGAAAACAAATGAAATTATCAAATTAAAGTTTATGTTTTAATATCCTTGAAAGTTTAGGAATAATAATACTACTTATTACTTTTGGCGTCAAACTTCACTTCAATTTTTATCAATTTTTACTTCTACTTTATATATATACATACATATACATAACAGTTAATATACAAACCCCTTTTTTCATAGATTTTATCTCACTACTACTCAATAACATGTGAGAGACGATATCACAAATTTTACCGCACCCTAAAAACATCCAAAAATGTCAAAATATTTTATAAAAACATGACGAAAACAAATGAAATTATCAAATTAAAGTTTATGTTTTAATATCCTTGAAAGTTTAGGAATAATAATACTACTTATTACTTTTGGCGTCAAACTTCACTTCAATTTTGTTAGGTAATCATCGATGAAACAAAAAAACAGTTTAATAAAAAAAAAACAGTGAAATTTATTAGCCGCTTCTCGTCGTTATCCTCTGATTCTACAGGTTGTACCTAATACATAGTAAAAATCTATATGTATATTAAATGATTTCGGTTGGAGAGATTAAAGTGTCGTTCTTAATTTTGTATTTGTCTAATAATAATAATAGGAAGTTTTGTTGTAGTTGTTGTTGTGTATTTAATTGTCTTGTCGACAAAGAACTTAAGAAGCTTAACGAAATTTTCTTCTCTTACGTAAATAGTAACAATTCAAAAAAAGAAAAAAGAAACTATTAGAACTTTTCTTTAGTTGCTGTTTTATTTTCTATATTAGTTCGGGAAACTTTTTTCTTTTACACACTTTAAGCTCTCCCACAAGTTTTCTGAAGATAAGCTGGTGAAAATAGTGGTTAAAAAAAAAAACCAATTGTTATTTATTTTCAATTTTCCAAATTGTTTCTGACAAAAAGGATAAAAAAATTTAACATTACAACCAAAGATATATTACATTACAACCAAAGATATTCTTCTCGGGGATATTAATTCTTACTGAAAGAGCTTGTGCAATTATAGACCAAAAGTGTTGGTCTTTAAACTTCCTTTCAACACATTTAAAATCACATAAAAATAAGTCCATTGGAAACAATTTTGACTCTGGTACAACTACAACTTTGCAATTTTGAAAGTTTGCTTAAATTGCATACCCTTGGGTCCTTAGTAAATATAAAATGACACTACATTACTCACTTAAAGGCCGGCGCACATTTGGGGCTTTAATCCATAGTGTTAACTTAAAAAAGTTTCAACATATGGAAATCAATGTAAGCTAACACAATACCAGCAGTTTACGCTAGGCGAAAAAAACGACAGCGCTGGCTTTCAACAAGTTGAAAAATTCCAGCGCTAGACTATTTTAATATTGGGCGGCAAAAAATTGGTGAAAAATCAATTTTTTTGGAGGCAAAAAACAAAATTTAACAATGGGAAGCAAAAACTTGCTGGAAAATCACATAAAAATTATGAAAATTTGACAAATATAAAAAAAAATCTACGATACAATTGTGCGAAGTCTGGCTTTTTCTGCTAGCGTTAATAAAAGTTAAAATAACGCTATCGATTAAAACCCCAATTGTGCGCTCGCCTTAATTGTCAACTAGCAAAATTCTTTAAGAAGTAAACAGGCAATTATAATTTGGTTAGCGAAATAAAGTCACAGGCGTATTGCAGGCTGTAGTAGAAAAAAGTGTTCTCCCATTTATTTCAAAAATAATTTCAAAATTTACAAAAATGACAGAAAGTCATTTAATCAAAATAATTTGACTGATTTCAACTTGTATAGTTTTGGGCCTTAATTATATCGCTTCAGTAAATAATTAATTTCATGTGTGTGTATTATGAATTTTTCAAAAATCTCGAAAGGACACATATTCAAAACATACCATCAACATATTTTTCCAACATAAATAATTTTTTATATATTTTGTTCCTTTTTGCAAAAAATAAAATTGAAATTTGAAATTTTCCATTTTTTTATATCCTTGTTTCGGATTTGGGAAATTTTGCCTTTTTTATTTTCATTTTTTTGTTTTTGAAATATGAAAAAAATATTTTCCATATACGTTTTTTTTTGTTTGTTGTGTATTTCCCCAGAGAATTATTATATTTATAAAACCTGGTAGAAAGAAAAATACTGGTATCCGAGAGTATTATTTACTTTTTTCCATTTGTATGTATCCTTAGAGCCGGGTTATTGGATGTTGTTTGTTGTATATAGTTGAATCATCCTTGTTCTCGTCATTGGTCGCTATAGGAAATAAAACTCATGCATAATTTAAATCCATATAATAAAATTTCAATGAATAAATTTCAGTAACCAAAAAAATATGAAAATTTCTAATATTAATATTTATTTATTTTTTGCTTTGTTAATTTTGAAATTTTGTATAAATATGGAAAGGGAATAACAAAATTATCAATTTACAATATTATATTTTGAAAACATATATACATACATACTGTATAAAGATCATTATTATCCTTGTATATTGTATTAATAAAGAATCATTTATTATTAAAGGTCTTTGGGTCAATTTTTGTTCGTTAAGAAAATTTATATAACCTCAAAAAATAATCTATCAAAAGAAAAGGATATAAATTTTTTTTTGAATATTAATAAAGGAAAAAACTGATTTTTTTCTTGTCACCCAAAAAGGATTTAAATCACTGATAGATATTTTTCTTTTGTATGGTAGAATATTAAACATGTTGAATATATAATTTGAAAATCTCTTGGACACATTCATTTTTTTTAATATATGGATTTAATTTTGATTATAATTTCATAAAAATATCCTGTCAGTTTAATTGTAATTGACAAGCTGGATTTTTTTTTATATTTATTTATTGATTTGAAAGTTGAAACTGTTAAGCAAATTTACCCATCACAGAACGTGGATTGAAAATGAAAAGAAGAATTACCCACAGAAACTGTTAAGCAAAAATTAAAAATTTACCCATCACAGAACGTGGATTGAAAATGAAAAGAAGAATTACCCACAGAACGTGGTTTGAAAATGTTTGATACTTTCTAGTTTAATTTGTTAAATATAATTTAATTTAATTAACATTTTGCTTAATTTTTCTTCGTCTAGAAATAGATTTAAAGGAATTTTATTAAATTATCCAAGTTCCAAATTTTATTCGCAAACCGATAAACAAAGAAAGCATGTCTAAAATATAAATTATAATATAGTGGTGTAAGTCCATATTTTATTATATGGAGATATTTAAGGGTTTGCATTTGCATGGTTTGAAAAATATTGCTATATGTTAATACGCATGTTTTATGTTTTTTAAATATTAAATTGATGTTAGTTTATAATGTGATCGTTTTTAAAGTATTACGGTAGTTAAAAGAAATTTATACTTTTGTTGACCTTAAATGGACTTACACCACTTTCAAAGTCAACAAAATGTGAAAATCATGCATTTATGAGATATTAAATATGGGATTTTAATTAAAACAAACAAATTTTTAAATGAAAATTTTATTAAATATACAAAAAAAAAAGGCTTCATTTCAATATTTCCATTTAAATTACTGTAAATATAACTTTATATTAATATGTGCAAATTTTTAAAGTTTTTCATTATGAGGAAGTGTTTGAAAATAGTCATGATGTATTGGAGGAATATAAGGTAATAGATCCACCATAACTTTGAATTTATCCGATGTGGTGGGCCTAGGATGATGATATGGTGTTAGTACTATAATTTTCTTCAAATTTTCGTGGTATTCATCGTTTGGGGCATAAATCTAGAGTTTTAAACTCCGCATTTTCATCAAATGAAGTTTTATACAAAATTGTATATGGTTTGTTTTTTAAAAACCTCATCCAACATATCTTCAGCTAGTTTACCTGTTCACTTTTAGTATATTATCCTTTTCGAATATTATATAATAATATTGCACACTTTTTTTAAAATTATTCACTTCAAGTTAAGTGAACAAACAGGACACATTACTAAGTTTTATACTCTACAATAAACGGGGGAAATACCGAAATTCCGGTGAACTACGCAAATTTTAATGTCATTAACAGTGTGGCTACACATATAACAGTGTAGTAGAGAAATTATGTTGTATTATTTTTGAACTAAATAAAATAATATCTACGGAAAGTAGACTTACACCACTTTCAAAGTAAATATATTTGTAATTTCATTAACTATCTAACTTTATATTGACAAGATAATGAAAATTTTAAAGGTTTTTTTTTTGGGAACTGTTAATAGATAAAAAGCTCATCGAAAATTGCATTCATTGTTATCATTAACTAACTTTGTGTCAAAAATGGACTTACACCACTTTCAAAGAAAACGGCTCATATATAATAGTGCAATTTTATTTATTCGCTTGGAATATTAAAATTATCTCAAAAACTATAATTTACCTATGGGAAAAAATCAAATTAAAAATGGATTTGTTAAACTCATGAAAAAAAAATAACAATTCGTTTTATAGTTAATCAATCAATTGGAGAAATACAAATTAATTTATATAATTTTTTTTATTATTAAAAAGCTCTCAAATGTGATAAAGATTTAAACTTTTTTTATAGATTCAATTTAGTCCTGCTACACACCCATCCATTCATTTCCCATCCGTCTTTGCAAAATAATAATAATATTTTGGGTGAGATAACGGCTGTGTGTGTGGTGGTAGTTGATGGATTTCAATGTGAATGATATGAATTTTTATTATAATTGAAAACGGATAGGAAAAGCAATATTCACATATAATATAAAAAATGGCGTAGCAGCCGAACTACTGATCAGTAGTTTTATAATTTTGGGGTTTTTTTTAAATTTAACTACTGTAAATGAATGCCGCAGAAATTAAAATTATAACAACTGTGATTTTATACTACTACAGAAGCGACATTAAACCTATTTTTTGGGGCTCATTCAATATTGGAAATCCCATTTTAAAAATGAACTTCTATATATTTTAGTATTCAGTGCCTCTAGCGGTAGAAATTTAAAATACGGTTACCGGCATCGTATTCTACTTTTAAATACCTTTCCAATCCAACAGAGGTCAAACTTCATTTTTGTTGCACATTTACTATTTAAAATTACAGTTTTATTCTCAAAAAGGTGTTTTGGCAAAATGTGAGTAGCGCGGCCTACCGCGCTACTCACATTTTGTTTTCAAGTGATGAATTTCTTGTTTAGTATTCATAATTACATCTGGTTCTCAATAAATCAAGCTTTCTATTGGTGTCTATCTTAAGTTTGTGTGGACACTAACTATGTGAAATAACTGGTTTTTATTGTTTACACCGGACAGACGGACGGACAGAAGCGTTAAGATGAGGGATTTTTTTTTTTAAGCCCTAAAAAAGTGGAGAATGAAATGTTAAAAACTAGTTATAGATCTGTTTATAGAACATTTCAATTCCTCTTATCCTTTTTAAGTGAAAAGGATACTCAGAAAAATGAATGGGGAAAAGTAATTGAGCAAATGAAAAGAAAATGTATAAATATATGTATTATACATTGTATCTTTATATACTTACGTAAATAAGAATACAGAGGAAAGGGAAGTGTAGAAAGAAATTGACTAAAATATTTATTTTCTTTGGTTTATAAAAGAGAAATGCTGGTGAAATATTTATTTGTATAATTGTAATCAGATTTCTGAAATAGCACTTAATTTTAAAAGTTTTATAATTGAGTGAAAATTTTCTGTTTTTAATTTTGTTATTTTTGTCTTTTGAGAATTTTTTTCAAGCCAACGCATTTTTATTTTAGAATGGAAAAGATATTTTATTTATTGAAATTCAAAATAACGAATAATCCTTTTTTATAACTGGACGATAAATTCTGTGATTTCAGGCAGTTAATCTATTTATACACTGACATATAAGAATTGTTACTGATAATTTCATCTTTGCCCGATTTTTTTGTGATCGGTCTGATTTTTGAATACAGACAGAATTCCGTGGACACAATTTTCGTCTACAAAATTAAAATTAAAATTGTATTTGACAGTCTATGAAAATCGATGCTCTCAATTGTATCAGCAACGACGGGCATTTTCTTAATTTTTATTGAACTACATATCTGTATACACTTTGATAATTCCATACCTCAGGTAAATATTAATATCATTTTGGCACAAAAAAACATATTATACATGAAATTTAATAATATTTTAACCAGCGAACGATGTCATTATAACTCAATGAAGATGTTTTCAAGTGATGAATTTCTTGTTTAGTATTCATATTGTTGTTCAAAATTTTCCACACTCTTCAGTTATAAAATATGGACTGCAATTTACCTAAGGAAAGCTTGCAAACATCGACACACTCCCTTTTTATTCATAGTTGATGATCCTTCAAAACTAGGCAAATAAAATAATATAAAACTTTTTTTCCTAATTTTTTTCTATTTGTCCTGTTTTTTTTTTTGGGTGTGAACAAATCGATTTTTATTATATCCTTTGGCATGTCCTTTCATATAATTGAATTTCAAAAATTCTTGAATTTTCCATCATGCATTAATGTATTGGTTGGTGACTGCGATGGTAGATTTCGATGACGTTAGGGTGCGATAGATTTGTCAACATAGCTAAATATAGTTTTCTCTAATATAATATTTAGTTATCAGACACAAGTTTTTCTAGAATTAAAAAAATAAAAATAATAGGTGCAGTAATGTGTATAGCAAACATTCTACACGGATATACCCAAAGGAAAAGCATGATTGAATGAATGACAAAAACTACCTGTTTTTTTTTACATTTTAGTAAAACCCAAATGTTTTTTCTGTTTACTTTTTTTAATTTATTGAAGTTGTTATACATCGTTATTTTTAGTATAGTGGACTAACACCAAAATAAAAGCACATATAGTATGTTTAGTATACATAAAAATAGAAATAGAATTTTAAAATATGAAAAACAAACCCCGGGTTTGTCAAAAGCACATTTCATCAAAATCGTCTTATGTAGAACTATGAGGTATTCTAAAACAATGGGAATCGGAATTCCTATTCGTGTATAGTATGTATTTTTTAGTAGCATTTTCAATGTACTATACGTAGGAAAGATAAAAAAATTAAATGGTAAATATAGGTAAAAAATGCGTCCCAGTTCGATTTTATTAAATTTTTTTCTTTCCAAGATTATTATTCCAGAAATATATACAGTGTGTCAAGAAATTATTTGCACAAAGAAAAAAAAAGGAAAAACTATTTTCTTTCTTTGTATAAAATTTTCCATTTTTCTTTTTATACCATAACTTTATACTTTAGTAAGTTTATATTTAGTTTTTCCAATATGTATTTAAATTGTGTTTATATTATTTTTGAGGTCAAATTTTATTATTAATCTGTTATTAAAGAAAATAACAATATTTTTTTTCGGAAATTATGTCAATAAAAGAAATTTGAATATTAAGTCCCCTATGTGAATAAAATTAACATATATCAATATTTATTAGCTGTCATCAGGAGATCACCATTTTACATAGATCTATTTCTAGAAATTAGAGCAAAAACATAACTAAATTACTTTGACAATTTTAGAATAGTTCAGTTTACTGCAAGATTTTGTTTACAATAAGTTGTCTAAAGTTATTGAGGTGATGTTAGTGAATGCGGTTTTTATAGAATCCCAGATTTTAATAATTAAATAATTTTTGAACTTTTTATATTCTTTTTCAATTTTACAAAATCCGTGAATGCTACAAAAACGTGTATTTTATGAATACCGTTGTAAAGAATTTTCTTTTTACTATTTCTGACTCTTTTAATGGCAATGAACTTATAGATATAAAAATTTTGCAATGTGCTACTTTGCAACTTAAAATTTATATTAAAAAATATTGGATTTTTCCAATTCTTTTACCGTTTTTAAATAACAGCAGAACAAACTTTATAAGGAAGTGAAAAAACTTGATTTACAAGTTTGTACATTAGTTGAATAAAGGTAATTACACTGTTATATAACATATAAATAGTAAATAGAATTTCAGTGGTGATTACAGTTCTTGTGCAAATAATCAAATTCCTAATTTAATAATGTGCCCTGTAATTGTTTTTTGTATAATTTGAATATTTTTTTGTATATGCCCTTATATGTAAAGTTAGCTAAATACTACTAAAATATAATAATTGGATATACCTATCCAACAAATTTTTTACTAACTAACTTCGTAAAAATCGAAAATTATTGATGATTTCCAAAAAAATTAAAATCAGGCAATTAGTGTAATAAAATAACATTTGGATGCACTTAAGTTTTTTACGCAGGCGGACTCTTAACTTAAGTGCATCCAAATGTTATTTTATTAGCTTAATAAAAAATTGACAAACCGAAATGTCGTCACGACTTCCATTATTACACCAAATAGTACATGGCTTAATTATTAAATTTATATCCGCCAACTGTCATTTTACCCCAGCGTCACTGTCAGATGTTGGGACCAAGCATTTATATGAAAACATAACCTCTTTAGGCTTCTATATTATATAGTTCGTTGGTTGTCACAAATTCTTTTTCTACAAATTAAATTATAATAAATTTAATCGATTAAGTAATATGATTTTACGAAAACTCGTCTTTCATTGTGGGTCACAACACAACTAGTGATTTTTAATTTAATTTGTAGAAAAAGAATTTGTGTAAAATCTCTTGAAATAAATCTAAAACTGTTACACAACAAACTATTCAAACAGATTTTTATACGTAGGAAAATATTAAAAAATTTTTCTTATAAAAAATATTGGATAACCAAAAAATATTGATATTTATTCCATTATTAAAATTCTTCTATATATACTAAAAAATCACATATCGAGCTAAAATTCAAACTGTATTATATACGTTATATTAAGGATTCTCATTTATGTGTGTACTGTACCAGAATCTAACCACACATGTTATATAATTTCGTACATAAAAATGAACAAGAATTTTCTATTAAACTTATATATTGTAAGTTTATACATACATATATTTATTTTGAATTTATATTAAATATTAATGTAAGGAGACGACATGCCAAGCAAACAATGATATCAGAAAATATCTCTTTAAAACTTTTAAACACTGAGGAAAATTTTTTCATAAACTTAGGAATTATATTAAAACTTAAAAATAAAATTCTATTAAGTATAATAATGTACATAAGTTCATTTACAGAGTGCTTTAAGTGAAAAGTTCAGACAACTGTAATTGTACTGACATATGTATAAAATTGCCACAGCAAAAATGATTTGTTTTCTTCGAACGTTTATAGTTCGAAATAGAATTTTGATAAGATATGTAATAACAAAATTAATTTCCTATAACCTAAATTGAATTCATCTTAATTTTTCATGATTTACTAATAAAATTCATAAAAAGGACATCGCAAAATTACAAATTATTTTCATGATTTTTTCTCGAGAATTACCTTTTTTCCCGTAAATTTTCGTTAACATAAACTAAAATTCTTGCAAAGAAAAAACAAATTTTAATCAGATTTATGAAAAAGAAGAAAAAAAAAATTGTCACAAAATTTTTTTTTATCCTGGTAGATGAATAAATGAGTAAAACAACTCGCAACCTAGTAAATAAGAATAATTTTATGGTTTTTATTTTACACTGTTTTTACTTAAAATACACACGACTGTCATAGCTATAGAACTTATTTTTCAGTTCTCCTCTTAGCGTTACAATAATTTAAATACTGTAATGTAAGTAGATAAAATTATTTAAAATTGTTAGTCGTATTAAATTTATTTTAAGTGGTTTTTACTTGTTGACAATTTCAAATTTATATATGTAAAATTTCTTACTTAAAAGCAGGAAGTAGAAATTTGAATAATAAAAAAAAACTCTAGCGTTTTGTCCTAGAAATAGAACTTTCCTTTTTTTTGAATTTCTTCAATTGAACATAATGTTCAATTGAAGAAACATACATATGTATATGTAAGCATTGACTAAAAATAACAATTACATATAGACTTATAAAGTAGAACAAATAAAATTTCCATTCCAATTTCTGATTTGGCTTTCCTAATCTAATGATAAAAATCAACGTTCAACGTGCGTTTTTTGTTATATATTTTCGTTAGATTAGGAAAGGAAATATTATGAATATGAATGACTAATATGAGAGATTTTTTTTGTTTTCTCATATATGTGATTGTATTGTATCATATATTTATGAATAGTTTTGTTGGTATTCGTGCATTTGAAAAGTTTCTAATTCATAAATAAATTCCTATTTTCAATTTCTAGCAAAAAGAAAAATAGTTTCTTCTATTGTAAGAATAGTACAGGCGTTTGGGTTTTTTTTTGGCAATATCGATAAAAAAATGTATGAAATATTTCTTTTTGCTAAAAATTGAAAATTGGAATTTATTTATGAATTAGAATAGAAACTTTTCAAATGCACGAATACCAACAAAACTATTCATAAATATATACAATACAATCACATATATGAGAAAACAAAAAAAATTCGTTTTTTCAATATAAAAAAAATTATCCTCTCACGCATGCTCTCATATTAGTCATTCATATTCATAATATTTCCTTTCCTAATCTAACGAAAATATATATAACAAAAAACGCACGTTGAACGTTGATTTTTTTCATTAGATTAGGAAAGCCAAATCAGAAATTGGCATCACATTTCAAGCCAAGGAAAATTCTGAATATGAAGTTTGCTTAACTGTGATTTTTTGACTTCCCGGTAAACAAATTCCGTCTAATTTAATAGGAAACAAAAAAGTGTCAATAACGTAAGAATACGAATTATGAAATACTTTTTCAATAAGTTAAGAAAATTAAACGGAGTTTTTCGCCATAAGTGCCATTTTTAAGAGTGCTAATGTGCCAAAGAGTGCCAAAAACTTGTAGAGTGCCGAAAAATTTTGATAGTGCCAGTTTCGGCAGCGCTGAGTCAATGATGTAAGTAAATTAATCTTTCCAATAATTTAAATTTTCGAACAAATATTTTAAATTTGAGAATTTTCTGTATATCATCTACGTAACTATACTACCAATATTAATCATAATTAATTAAGTAAGAGAAGAAAAGGATATACTTTATCAAAATTTTCATCGCATACTTTTCCATATCAAGTATAATTTTTATTGGTAAACCACAAAATAAACTTATCATATAAGAACCTAAAACATTCTTGTTTTTTAAAAAACTCCCACACACTTACATATTTCCAAGAGTTACTTTTATTCTTAATTAAGTACTTATTTCGAAATAAATAATATTTTTTACTAATCCAAGCACGAATTCCTTTAACCAGATTCACACAGTGCAAAAAAAAACAAACAAAACCATCCCCAAAAAAAAATGTTAAATGGGTGCGGTCGGGATTTAAATTTAGAAGAGAAAATGAAAATTGTGTATATTTCATCCTTTTTATGATCCAATTGCATATTTATATATTTTAAGATTTTTCCTATCAGCTACGACAAGAAGAAACACTACAACTGCTGCTGCTGCAGAATGAGTTGATGGTGGCATTTAAATGGCTGCATCACGAAATATATATTAGAAAATTGTATATATAAGCAAAAAATATTGCTACTGGCAATTTTTTCGAACATTATCCTTTTCAGTTTTTTGTGTTGTTTAAGAAGAACAAGTACACAGAAAAAATAATTTATATATGACATGCGACATGCCAGAAGCAAAAACATTGACGAAGATAAAAAAAATTATTCACAAATTTTTGTTACAACAAATAGAAAAAGAACCATACATACATAAGGAAAATATCTGTATTTATAATAATTTACTGTAGAAAAATATTTAAGATCCTCGTTGGTGGAGGAAAAGAAACTAATTTTCATCTAGCAAGATTTTTTTTTAAAATAGAACAATTCCGCCTAATTTGAATTAATGAAGGAAGGATTCGTAAATGAAATAAAATAAAATGTGTTGGGTGGGAAGAAAAATTATTTCGGTAATTAAATAACAAACATTATTGAAAATGTAGTTATATTAATCAAGAAATGTAACAAGGAAAATGTGTTGCATTGACTTTAATTTTGGGTATCAGGACTCTTAATCTTTGAATGTATTGCAATCATGATTTTACCTTTTATATAACTCTGGACCTCTTGTATAATGATTCTCCTGACCCCAATATTGATAATTTGGTTTTGTTTAAGATAGGCCGTTTTCGTTAACGCAGTATGATCGCAGTACTGCAATGTAATAATTCTTTTTACTGGTATTTTGACTATCGAGACAGTGAAAAGTCGACAAATTTAGCTTAACCAATGCTCCTTCTGTCGACTGGTTGCTGTCTCGTTGATTAAACTACCACAAAAACGAATAAAAACATTGCAGTACTGTGATCATACTGCGTTAATGAAACCGGCCATAATTTACATACATATACCCGGTACAATAATTCAAGCCCCACACACTCCCAATCCCAACATTATTAAAAAAAAATGTTGAAAATTTATCTTCCTTTGTAGAATATTGTAAAAATTATTAAATTATTTTTTATATTAGCCATAACATAAAACATGCATTATTTTTTATTGTGTTTCTTTCTAAAAAACATTGATAAAATGAAAAATAAATGATAAAAAAATTATAATTTAAGTCGCAATTATTTTGTAAGCCAACCACAATACAAAATTTTTGACGACATATTAAGTGTTCACAAATGAATATTCTAGGTTGTCGGTGGTGTGGTGTTTGGTTTTATCGAGAATTTGATAATAGTAGGTATACTCAACGATATAGAAGATATATGGATAGGGCATAAATATAAAAATTTGAAGCCACGCCGGGTATAGTTGTCTCTTTTTTTGCTAGCCGAATTGTCAAAATATAAAAATGAGAAATTAGGGGCGGATTAGGTTTTTTTTAATTCGGGCATCAATTTTTAAGGAGATAATTTTTTTTTTTTTGAAAAATACAAGTAAAGATCATCCTAAGGAATATTTTAGGTCGCGCAACGATAATTATACAAATGGAAAGTAAAATAGAGTAATTTGTTTAGCTAGTTAATATTGTTAATTTATATTGAGACTCTTAAACTTAAAAAAATAAGCCAGCCCTGTAAATCTAAAATCAGCTGTTATAATATTTTTCATATTATTAATTTGACACTTCGGCGAGCAAAAGGAAAGAGAACTACCAAAATCGTGGCTTCATAAACAATTTTTCAATATATTAAAGTTTTAATGTGTTAAAAAGAGAGGGAACATTTATGCCACTTCCATATATTTCTTATTCGTAGGGTATACTACTATATATGTGTATAGTATATACATACAGTTTGTAAAGAAAATCTTGTCACATAGATTTTTTTTAGTAAATTTATGTTAGTTATTGATTAAAAGACAGTAACTTAATTTAAATCAATACTTTATTCAACGATTTTAAATTTTTGTTATTTCTCTTGAGTATTCCATAAAAAAACAGAGAATTTTAATAAATAACCAAAAAAATATAAAACAAAAACAAAAAACTACAATTATTTTAATTGGAAAGAAAAATCTTGTCACATACTAGTTATTTGTTTTAAAAAACGCAATCTTTTTTGGAAATCGTCATTTTATTTGAGTGAAAAATGATTCTTAGAAATTTTGTAGCTATGTAAATAGTAAGTAGAAATTTAAATTATTAACATTTTTATTGCCAATAAAAATAATGACAATATTATGAAATTATTAATAATGGGTATAAAAAATTTATAGGGCTAATAAAAATTTGAATCCTCATATTTAGGGAAATAATTACTTGGATCTAATCTAATCATCATCAGTATTAAGTTGATTTGCATTGGAGAAACTACTTTTCGCTACCATCTACATCTACATAAAGCATTATTGTCGCACTTACTATTTACACCAACACAACAACAAAATTTTACCTGCCTTTAAGAATAATTTTATTGTATTGTATAATTGTATAATTTTAATTCCTACTCTTTTGCCAGGCATTTTTAATTGCTATGTATGAAACTTTTTTTGTGGGAGGGAGGTGCCTCGAATGGGGTATCAAATGAAAGCCCTGGAGATATGGAGTAAGTCTGTATAACAAAAAATTAACTTTTTATAAAGGGAGGGCCTAGGCCCCAAAAGCAAAAATTGGGTCCTTGAACCCCCCCTGTCTTATGGGGTCGACATACACCTCAAAAGTTGCGCCCAACTATGATACCATTACAACATGCCCAAACTTAAGGCTGTATGACCTACCGTTCAGCCAGGGTGGGTCGGCCAGTGGGACTACTTTGGCCTTTTATATGAAATTTTGAAATTTTTATATGAAATTTTGGTTTCAAAGATTGGACTGTCCTTTAGGGCATTTTTGATTTCGAATAATCTAAAGACAGCATTTCCTTCTCCTATATACCCTTGTTCACCTCCCACTTTCAAATATTGGCGCTCGGCCCCCTGAGCCCCCCTAGGGGGGTCGGGAGTTTGTATGGGAACCCTTTATTAGAGGGAGGGAGGAGGTCGTGTGGGGTAACAAATGAGAGTACTCCATGAGTGGAATATATATACGAAAAAAAAATTAAGGGGGAGCCAGGGCCCTAAGACCAAAAATGGGGATTTTTGGAATTTTTAGTTTTTATTAAGGGGGAGCCAGGGCCCTAAGACCAAAAATGGGGCTTTTTGGACCCTTGGGGCTCTGAATATTGACATGGGCCTCAAAAGTTGCGCCCAACTCTGCCCATTACAACATGCCCAAACTTAAGGCTGTACGACCTACCGTTCAGCCAGGGTGGGTCGGCCAGTGGGACTACTTTGGCCTTTTATATGAAATTTTGGTTTCAAAGATTGTCCTTTAGGGCATTTTGGATTTCGAATAATCTAAAGACAGGATTTCCTTCTCCTATATACCCTTGCTTACCTCCCACTTTCAAAACTTGGCGCTCGGCCCCCAGAGCCCCCTAGGGGGGTCGGGAGTTTGTGTGGGAACCCTTTATTAGAGGGAGGGAGGAGGTCGTGTGGGGTAACAAATAAGAGTACTCCATGAGTGGAATATATATACGAAAAAAAAACATTAGTTTTTATTAAGGGGGAGCCAGGGCCCTAAGACCAAAAATGGGGCTTTTTGGACCCTTGGGGCTCAGAATATTGACATGGGCCTCAAAAGTTGCGCCCAACTCTGCCCATTACAACATGCCCAAACTTAAGGCTGTACGACCTACGTTCAGCCAGGGTGGGTCGGTCAGTGGGACTACTTTGGCCTTTTATATGAAATTTTGAAATTTTTATATGAAATTATGGTTTCAAAGATTATACTGTTGGATGCCCCTTCCTCCCATCAGAAAGGCCCCAAATTTGCAGGGCACCACAGATTGGACCAAATAAGGTTAAGTCCCAAATCTGAGCCAGATATTGAAGGGATATTGTTAGAGGCAATCTAATATCCCGCATTTAAAAAATACCGAAAAAACCTGCATTAAAAAAAGGACCACGCAAAAAGTAGGTCAACTGGCCCTAGGTGAATAATAAAAAGGAGGGATGTAATGTGGGATCTATATGGTTCTTAGCGTTATCCAAGCAACACCACGCGGAGGTGACCATATATCGTTCCTCTTGGGGAGTTTTGTTAGGTAGGCCACCCTGCCTACTGCCATGTTAGGTAGGCCACCCTGCCTACATCGGGGAGTTTTGTTAGGCAGGCCCCCTTGCCTACTGCCAAGATTGGGGATAAGAGGGAACATTGGTGATAAGAGGGAACATTGGGATAAGAGGGAACATTGGTGATAAGAGGGAACATTGGTGATAAGAGGGAAGATTGGGGATAAGAGGGAAGATTGGGGATAACAAGGGATAAAATGGGATATTGAGGACGGTGGAGATAGATGAAAGTCGCAGCTGTAACATCTATTGTTCTTCTACATCAGATGTTACAGCTGGTTCAGTCGGTGGAGCTGTTCCATCATACAATAACCCTGCACCCTTCATGAACTCCGTGAACAAGTCCAATTTTTTGACCCGACAATATTTCTGGAACATGTACTTCGCGAGGTATCCTGGGAAAAATTCCTTCCTCCGCCCACTCGAGCTAATGGTCCTCTTGGCGGAGTTCCAGGATGCCTCAATTGTGTTTGTACATGCCCCAGTATCGGGGTCCTTGAACGTCACGGAGTGGTTAACGGTCATATGCGTATAACCATGGTCCCCCAGGTGACAATATGCTTTCCAGCAATCGGAAATGATAGTTGTCCCTGGGAGAATCCACTCACGAATTATGGGTAACAGGGTCTCCTGATCCCTCCGCTCCACCACAACCATAAAACAATGCCCAGTTTCTTTTTCAATACCACCGAAGACCCATTGTCCTTCGACATGGTGTCCTCGGTGGTATTTCCTTTTCCCAAACTTACTCTCATCTATCTCCACCGTCCTTCCTGGGCCTCCAATGGGTGTCTTTTTGGACATCATGATGTCGAACACTACTTCCCGACAAAATGATGCCCAATCGGTAAGGGTGTGGCTACCTAATATCTCACACTCCTCACCGATTAAAGCCAATTCGGCATTTCTTAGCCACATTCTTGCGAATTGGCAAATTTGTAATAGAGATAAATATCCCGCATTTAAAAAATACCGAAAAAACCTGCATTAAAAAAAGGACCACGCAAAAAGTAGGTCAACTGGCCCTAGGTGAATAATAAAAAGGAGGGATGTAATGTGGGATCTATATGGTTCTTAGCGTTATCCAAGCAACACCACGCGGAGGTGACCATATATCGTTCCTCTTGGGGAGTTTTGTTAGGTAGGCCACCTTGCCTACTGCCATGTCCGTCATCGGGGAGTTTTGTTAGGCAGGCCTGCCTACTGCCAAGATTGGGGATAAGAGGGAACATTGGTGATAAGAGGGAACATTGGGATAAGAGGGAACATTGGTGATAAGAGGGAACATTGGTGATAAGAGGGAAGATTGGGGATAAGAGGGAAGATTGGGGATAACAAGGGATAAAATGGGATATTGAGGACGGTGGAGATAGATGAAAGTCGCAGCTGTAACATCTATTGTTCTTCTACATCAGATGTTACAGCTGGTTCAATCGGTGGAGCTGTTCCATCATACAATAACCCTGCACCCTTCATGAACTCCGTGAACAAGTCCAATTTTTTGACCCGACAATATTTCTGGAACATGTACTTCGCGAGGTATCCTGGGAAAAATTCCTTCCTCCGCCCACTCGAGCTAATGGTCCTCTTGGCGGAGTTCCAGGATGCCTCAATTGTGTTTGTACATGCCCCAGTATCGGGGTCCTTGAACGTCACGGAGTGGTTAACGGTCATATGCGTATAACCATGGTCCCCCAGGTGACAATATGCTTTCCAGCAATCGGAAATGATAGTTGTCCCTGGGAGAATCCATTCACGAATTATGGGTAACAGGGTCTCCTGATCCCTCCGCTCCACCACAACCATAAAACAATGCCCAGTTTCTTTTTCAATACCACCGAAGACCCATTGTCCTTCGACATGGTGTCCTCGGTGGTATTTCCTTTTCCCAAACTTACTCTCATCTATCTCCACCGTCCTTCCTGGGCCTCCAATGGGTGTCTTTTTGGACATCATGATGTCGAACACTACTTCCCGACAAAATGATGCCCAATCGGTAAGGGTGTGGCTACCTAATATCTCACACTCCTCACCGATTAAAGCCAATTCGGCATTTCTTAGCCACATTCTTGCGAATTGGCAAATTTGTAATAGAGATAAATATCCCGCATTTAAAAAATACCGAAAAAACCTGCATTAAAACAAGGACCACGCAAAAAGTAGGTCAACTGGCCCTAGGTGAATAATAAAAAGGAGGGATGTAATGTGGGATCTATATGGTTCTTAGCGTTATCCAAGCAACACCACGCGGAGGTGACCATATATCGTTCCTCTTGGGGAGTTTTGTTAGGTAGGCCACCTTGCCTACTGCCATGTCCGTCATCGGGGAGTTTTGTTAGGCAGGCCTGCCTACTGCCAAGATTGGGGATAAGAGGGAACATTGGTGATAAGAGGGAACATTGGGATAAGAGGGAACATTGGTGATAAGAGGGAAGATTGGGGATAAGAGGGAAGATTGGGGATAACAAGGGATAAAATGGGATATTGAGGACGGTGGAGATAGATGAAAGTCGCAGCTGTAACATCTATTGTTCTTCTACATCAGATGTTACAGCTGGTTCAATCGGTGGAGCTGTTCCATCATACAATAACCCTGCACCCTTCATGAACTCCGTGAACAAGTCCAATTTTTTGACCCGACAATATTTCTGGAACATGTACTTCGCGAGGTATCCTGGGAAAAATTCCTTCCTCCGCCCACTCGAGCTAATGGTCCTCTTGGCGGAGTTCCAGGATGCCTCAATTGTGTTTGTACATGCCCCAGTATCGGGGTCCTTGAACGTCACGGAGTGGTTAACGGTCATATGCGTATAACCATGGTCCCCCAGGTGACAATATGCTTTCCAGCAATCGGAAATGATAGTTGTCCCTGGGAGAATCCATTCACGAATTATGGGTAACAGGGTCTCCTGATCCCTCCGCTCCACCACAACCATAAAACAATGCCCAGTTTCTTTTTCAATACCACCGAAGACCCATTGTCCTTCGACATGGTGTCCTCGGTGGTATTTCCTTTTCCCAAACTTACTCGGTAAGGGTGTGGCTACCTAATATCTCACACTCCTCACCGATTAAAGCCAATTCGGCATTTCTTAGCCACATTCTTGCGAATTGTCAAATTTGTAATAGAGATAAATGGGCGTTGTTAAAGAATGTATATTTTTTTAGGGTTTGGTTAAATTGGCATTTAGTGTTTTTTTTTTTAGCTGCCTGCCTTATTTTTTCCACAAACCCAGTTATAGATTCCCTTATCCCTTTTCCGGCGAAGTTTAAATCCGTCGGGCCATGGCCATGAGGGCAATCTAAATTTTGGCACCTAAATCCTGTAACAACTTGACAAGCCCCATACCGTTGTCTTCGTTGTCTAATTTTTTTAAGTGCATAATATTAATAAGAGCCATAATAATAATAATATAATAATAATAATACTAAACCTTAATCAAAACTAAAATACTAAATCTATACACTCAAAAATACATAGTTTTTTGTTTTTGTTTTATATTTTTTTGGTTATTTATTAAAATTCTCTGTTTTTTTATGGAATACTCAAGAGAAATAACCAAAATTTAAAATCGTTGAATAAAGTATTGATTTAAATTAAGTCACTGTCTTTTAATCAATAACTAACATCAATTTACTAAAAAAAAATCTATGTGACAAGATTTTCTTTACAAACTGTATATGTATATGTTAGTTGGTTATACAAATTTACATCTGCTTTGCTATTAAGCTATTTATCTATAATGGATAATATTTAATTATATGTAGTATGTATGTATGTACATATATATTTTTTTATTATTTTGGTATATGTATGTACATTTGTGTGGAAACATAATCGATAAGATAAGCAAAAATTAAGTCTTTAATTACAAAACCTCGTAAAAGGAATATAAAATCGATATGTAAATTTATGTTGATTGCAAAATATACTATATACATACATATAAAATCTACATTATATATAATTGTAATTGCCTAAAATTATTGTTGTTACATAAATAGGATTTTGCATAAAGGGGCGAGAATGTGAACTTATATTTCATGCCTTGTTGATTCTTGAAAGATTATAGGTCACCGCTGATAAATATTATGTTGATATCACTAGAAGATAATTTGTGTTCAAATTTAAACTTATCCAACCTAGTTGATATTTGTGGAATTACAAAGGATTTGATTTCAATAATTTCGTATACAATATTTTCAGCAAAGAATATAAGTAGGATGTAAATTTTGCCTAGTTTATTTAATGATATTCATAATAGTTAATTGCAACAGGTTTCGAGTTATCTTATTAGTTAAATTTTGAAGTTAAATTTTACACAATTATTACTATGTATGTATATGAATGATCTATAATCAAATTGTAACACTCGTAGAACAAAAATATTCGATTGGAATTTGGTTTATGCATTTTAATTTTTTTTATTATTTACATTCATTTTGTTGCTACTAAAATCCTAAATAATTAATTATATTTACCTTCTAGATCTGACAAATAAAATAATAATAAATTTGTTATTGTGTTCGGCAAAAATTTCTTTCTTTAACATTATAGTGGATTCCAAGTAAAATAGAAAAAACAAATTCAGTAATTTCAGAACAAGAAAAAATATCCCTTCTATAATTTCTTCTTCCAAAAATATTCATAAAGATTAAAACAATATACATACTTATAAAGGAATCCTTTTTCATATCATCCAGTTGAAATGTCAAAAACATTACTTTATTTTGTAGGCAACAAAAATGTCCTCGTACATTTTTATTTTGTTTTATATTTGTAGAAGATGGAGAAAAATAATACCATGTTTGTTCCTTTGAGGTTTATTAAAAAAGTTTGCAGACAAATGAAATTGAGCAAAAACACAATATTCATAAATGAAATTTGTATAATATTAACCTAAGGGGTTTGTTTTAAGTTTTAAGTGTATTTTGAATGGAATTGTAACATTACTTGACTACCGGGGAATAGAAAATTTTTTGTTTGAAACTTTCTGAGTTTTTATTGTCCAAGGTTTTAAAATTCCACTTGAAATAATGTTTGTGATTTTTGATTTTATAAATTAAAATTGATATATAAATTTGCTGTACTGAAATGTAATACGTAATTAAACTAGTAGTAAATTTGACTCCTTTTAGAGGATTAAGGATATTTGTTGATGCAAGAAAATTCCCTAAGACAGACTGAAATTTGTTTATCAAAAATTAGAATAAATATGCTAAAAATTTAGTTAGAATAAATATGCTAAAAATTAAGCTAGACTATAAATAGGTTTATAGAAATAGGATTTCAAACATAAAAATATTATAAAATTTCATATATATTTGTACGTATATGTACTTCTTCCTTTAGACAAATTTTTGCCGAAAACAAGCTAAATAAAAACTGAAATAAGTACTATATTCGACATCGACAATGCACCATTGTTTTTTTTTTCATAAACAACTGGTGCGATATTAAATTGCTTGTTACAACAATCCATCCCCATACATGATTTCGGAGGGTGATGATGATTGTGTGTATTCTCTTATCAGCTTTATATTGTATCATACATAACTTGGTTCGTGTTCTATTTAAATACTTTCCCATTGTTTTGTTTAATATTGTTAACGATAGACAAATATTTTTATAGTTTTTGTATACATACTTATATTGATGTCTCTAGAAAACATTGATACATCACCCATCATCATCTCCTAAAATTCATTATTTAAGGGGCAACCATAATAGGCATATGTAAGTCTATGCAAAGTGTCGAAATTTAATGAAATGCATTGTTATTCTTCCTTGTGCACTGCCATATTTGTGTACCAACCATAATATAGGAATACGGAAACTTTGACGTCGTAATTTTTTTTTTTGAAAAATTTTGTAAATAGAAACAATTTGAAAGTCAAAAATCGATATGTTTGTCGAATTTCTGTACGGAATTATGAAACTGATCATAGCTACGAACAGAAATTTGGCAATCAAAAGTATAACGAAACGGGTGACAAAACTTAACGAATGCAGCCCATATGCACGTTATGGTTTGAAGATACGATTTACGTATAATCGTACAATGCATAGAGTTTGCATAAGCTAGCATATGCCCATTATGGTTGAACCTTTATTAACCCGCAATATATTAGGTTGATTCAAAAATTCTGTCGTACTTTGATACCATAAATTCTGTCGTACTTTGATAGGCAATTGCTGAATATTTTGTCTCTCAGGATGAGGATGTCTACGCTAGGGGAATGCACAAGTTGCCTGAAAGATCGCAACGAGTGGTTACCAATAATGGAAATTATATAATTAATTAATATATAAATAAACCTTTTCAAAACTGATTCAAATGTTTTCTTAAAAATACGACAGAATTTTTGCAACAACCTAATACATACATTATAATGTACTACATTATATAATTTCCATATTCTTTCGCCCTCCGAAATTATTGTTTTTATAATGTTTGTCGCCCTTTGAAATCTTTTTTCGGAATTTATATTTTCGATTTATGATTTTAAATGATGAAAATTGTCATATTTTATATCATTAGAACTTTATTGTAGCGTTAATTTTTTATTATTGATAATTAATATTATACAATATTCCACTTTTGATATTACGTGCACCTATCATTTAAATTAAATGTATGTATCTTTTTTGAATACATTATAAATAGTTTTGTTTCTGAAGATCATGTAAAAATTATAATCATTTAAATATTTTAATGGTCACTTAACTTCTTCCTTTAGACATGTTTTCATGCCAATTATTTTGCGGGCATACTTGTAGTATAATGTTCAGCTTCAGCTGTCTAAAATGCATAAAAAATTTTAATTGGTAGACCGAAATACACAAAAAAATTAAATCGAACAATATAAATAATAATAGTGTAACGTCGTGTCACGTTACTTTCTAGAAATCTTTTTTAAATTTATAGTCTAATTCTAATCCACTTTTTTTTTTGTTAAATTACTGATAACAACCCGTATTACTATAATTCTACTGTACAAACTTTCAGTTTAATACAATTTATCAGCCTATTAATATTCAATTACTATGATGGTAATATAACCTAAAGAAAAAATAATAATAATAATAATAAAATAATGGTGTGTCCACAAAACCAATGTAATTTTTATCTACATAACCGCCCTCACCCCCTAATTTTTTTTATTAATATAATTATATTTTTATCTTCTCTATCTTTATATTTTTTATATTTTAATATATTTTTTACCCGCACCAAACGAAAATGAATATATATACTTGATAAATTCTCAGGAAATCCAGTAATGTATAATAATTAATTCCAATTAAAAAACATTCTAAGTTTGTTTAATTAAGAAATGGAAGTTTATTTGTCCTATACCTACCAAAACCATCCGCCAATACTCACATAAATACATTGAATCTCAACTTTCCTAAGGGTTGTTTTTATTTGTCTTTTCCTGACACTTTTTTTTACTTAACGCCGCTATATAACAAAATTTTATGTTGCTCTGTGAAAATTTATTGAATTTTCTTTGGTGCGGAGAGATTTTCTTTTTCTGTATCGTCGGATTTGGTTCAGTTTTCAGTTTCAGATGGGTTTTTCTTTATTTTTTTTTTTTAAATATTTCATGTCAATAAAATCTGGGAAATATAAAACGCGGGTAGAGAGTAAAGAAATTAATTCAATTTGGATAATGTTTTAAAATGGTTAAGAGAGAAAATTAAGAGAGAAAATTACAACAACGAAAAATACAAGAAAATCTATAAATTTTGTTTAAAGTTTTTAATTGAAATTTATGCTTTTTTAAAATAAATAAATAAATTTTTGGATTACACAAATTATAATTAATAATAAATTATGTTCTTAATTTGACGGATGAATTTTTAAATTGAAATTGAAATTTTTACGAAATTTGGACATCATTTCTAATAATTTTAAGCTATGTAAAAGTCCAGTCAGCAATGAAACTATGCGAAAACATCGAAAAGCGATTAATGTTCTTGAAAATGACAAATTTAATCTGTATTATTAATATTATAATATTATTGATTCCACTACTTAGAACTTACTCTGCATACTTATTTGAACCAGAGTATATATTAATAAAATTAAGGAGCTTATAATAATTTAAATTACTTAAATAGATCATTTCTAATTTTAACGAGGCTCGCTTTTTTTATAATGATAATCTTACAATTTACTAAATTTTCTATTAATTTAATTTATTTATTTGACTAATTATAAATAAAGCTATGAAAATATTTTCTTTGATTCGGTCCATATCGAAATAAACATAAAAACGTATTATATTTTCTCTGTCCAAACAAAAATTATTATGATTTCAAGAAATTATATTTACAATAATTAAAAAGTGTGTAAAAACATTTTTGAACATAAATATTACTTATTTTTTTTTTTGTTAGATAAAAAATAATAAATTCTAATAATTATTCTATAAATAATATTTTGATGTCATAATATTTTGAAAATAATAAAAAAATTGTTTATCTCTAATATTTCTAAGGAGACGAAGTGAAAAATAATATACATTATAAAAATTTTCTTTTTTGTTAGAAATTTATTGTTATTTCCATCGTAATTTTCAATTTTTATGAGGAGCAGCAATTGGGAAAATTATTTAATTGTTTATATAAAAAAAAGCCCCAAATGTGCGAACATACGACACTTAAAAATTAATTTAAAAATTTTTTGTTTCGATTTGTTTTTTTTTCGTTGTAAAAATAAAAATATTATATAGTTTTCTCCATTTTAATCGGGAAAAACTTTCCAAGTCAAACTATTAAAACTATGTATAAGTATAGGATTTATGTCACTTAATCGAATTCAGGTTACTTTCTTTTCTTTAAATTGTTATAAAAATGTCTATCATTAAATTAAAAAAATATATTTATATTTTCCTTTCAATTTCATTAAACTTTATTCATTTTCTTTTAAACATTTTTAACCTCAATTTTTGGTATACAAACACAAATGGTCAACAGATTTTTTCTTTAGACAATTTTTATGTGGCGTCAATTTTTCACATTGTAATTTCCAAAAATGAATAAAATTTCTTTTGAAAGTTGATCCTTTTTTTTATATGTAAAATTTTTTTTTGTGTCTGTGTTCACATTACAAGGATTTTGGAAAATAAAATGTTAAGATGGTATAGCAAAGATAATAACAATAAAAATAATTTCTAATTAACAAACAGATTTTCACTTGCTTTTGCGGTGTGAGATTTTCTCTTTTATTACATAAATTATTATTTACAATTTTATGTAATGAAATTTAATGAAACTGGTGGAGGTTTATTTTGTATATTTTGTTTTGTTTGGGGTTTAAATATTTTTTTTAACAAAAAGGGTGCGATATGAAAATTAATTTAAATAGGAAAAGGGTTTAAAATGTGTTTCAAAATTTTGTAGTATATAAAATTAATCATTAGTTAATTTAAATTTGTTTGGGAAGTTTAAAAAAAAAAAAAAAAAAAATCAATTTTATTAGATGTAAAAATATTCAAGGAAATTTGTGTTACATTTTGCTGAAAATATTAAAAACTTAAGTATAATTTTCAAGAATTCCCTTAAAATGTTTGTCCATGTAATTTTCAATTTGACATAAAATAATGGAAAAATTTAAACCATTTTGAGAGATATGAAATAAAATTTCTTATTTTAATAATCATGCAGACATAAAAAAGAATATAGAAATCTTAAATAACTTCATAAAAATTCACTTCTTTAATAATAACAATGAAGAAAATTCTAACATTGTGCAATGTTAGATAGGAGGAATATTACAATCAAAAATAGTATGAATATGAATGTCTGCCTAGGTTCATTAGCCTCTTTTTCTATATATATGAAAAAAGAAGAAGAGGAAAACGTTATAAGTATTAATGCATGATCCAACTGAGATTTACTACTTCGTTTTTGTATTAATTTTTTTTTATATTATTATAAATTATTTCTTTTTGTTATTATTTCATTTTGGACAATGATGAAAAATATGGAAAAAGAAAAACCTAAAATAAGAAGAAGAAAAACATTTGTAAACTTTATTCCCAGTTTTAATGGTTTGTAAGTATTAGTACAATGAAATGAGACACTTTTTCCTATGAATTGATTTTTGTAAGCTAGAAAAATCTATAAAAGATTTAGTGTTCCATAATCCAATATATTTTTAATTGTACAAAACATTGATGATATTTTTCTGAAATTGATTTGTGTAATGTCACAATATAAATTTCTATCATTAAAAAAATATATTGATTTAATTATGTTGAATTTCAAATATGACCAACAATTTTAATGTCGCATGCAGTAGGTACGGTACATAAATTATTATATAAATTATAAAATTAACATAAGTTTGATTATAACTTTTAAAAAGGTCACATGGTTGTGCAGTCATCAGAGTTTCTTTTGTATATAATAGTTAGAATTTTACCCAGATGCACGTAATCTGAAACTTGCTTACCTGTTGTTATTGTTAGCTGAGTTCTATGTATGCCATGTGAACGAAACTAAACAAAAAAAAAGCCTGAATGGCATAAAACTCGTTTATGAAACCGTAACATATTTTTTTCCCATTTTTTTTAAATTGTTATGTTTTAGTTTAGAGTGTTTCAAGAAAATAATATTACACGTTTTATTTTATATATCACAAGGAATGAGATAACATTTTAAAAAAAAAGAGGGAGAGAGCCAAATGAGCATACAAATATGTTCACCTGCAAAAATACATATATATATATATATATATATATATATATATATATATATATATATATATATATATATATGTATATATATGTATCTTTTATTTGATGTCAATAACCTGAAACCTGGTCATAATTTTCTAAGATACATATTTCGTGTTTATAAGATTTAAAAAAAAAAACCATGTGCGGAAATATTTAATTTTTATTATGTTTTATGTTTTAATCAGTTGATTTGTGTATGTTCTGCACATACACAGATATAGTAAATAATTATAGGTATATCAAAATGAAATACGAATTTAACCGTGAAGAAGAAAGAAGAAAGTATCAAGCAAAACAAAGCTGCCATCATAATAAATATTAAAGTTTATTATTTCCCTTCTTCCATATGCTTGAACTTGACTTTTCATGGATGACCTCAAAAAAGAAGAAGAAAAATGCGACTTCTTACTTATATACATTTACTTGCATTTATGTTTTGTTTTGTTGAGCTGTTGCACAAATATATACATATATGTATATACTTTTATCATTATATTATAATCTTTTTAAAATGAAATCTTTACATTCTTTTTAGCAATCTTTTAGCTTATGGAAAGAAAAAAATTATAATTTCTTTTTAAAAGTACGCCAAGCGTAAGAAATTATTAAATTTTTTTTGCTGGTGTGGGGGGTAGCTGTAGAAAATATTTATAAAGTTATTTAATTAAAAGTTTCGTCATAACAAAAATAGAAAGCAATTTTGTTTTCGATTATTATCCTTGCAAAGAGTATTTGAAAATTTAAAAATGAACAGACAATTTCAACATTTTTTATTACAAATATTATATTATGAAGTGTGTATTTCGGATTAGAATTTTATACCAAAAAAGAAAAATCGTTTAGAAATTTCTGTGTGTAGAACAGAATTTTTCTTTTTAAATTAAAGAACGGACAATTTAAAGTTTTTTTTTTATACAATTTCTTATGAATACAAATTTTTCGGAGTAATTCTATAAATGAATAACCAATTGCTGATAAAAAATAAATTGATTTTAATTATAAGTCATTTTTTTAAATAAAATCACTGTAGTTGGTGATATTATGTATTGTACGTAATATACTCTATAGCTCAATGATATATACATATGTATTATGTATATGACAATTTTGTTAACCTTTAAAAGAAAATTTTAAATTAGATTTGGTTTTTCTTACTAATGTACATAAAGTAAATTTATTTTTTATTACGAAATTTTTTACCCTCCCTTATTTTTTTTTAATTTAATTTTTTGTCTTATCTATATAATTGAATTAGGACTCGCCCCAGTAATAATTAATCTTATTAAAAACACTAAACTAACATTATTATAATTATTTTAAATCCCCATTTCATTATACGCATTATGAATTTTTAAATAGAACTACAATATTTTCTATTTTCATGTTGTAGTTTTTTGGGTAAGGTTTTTCCACACTTTCTGTCTGGGTATATATGTAATATGTATGTAATTTTTTTGCAAAACAATTTTATTTTATCCTTAAAGCTCCAACCAAGTCTCAAAATGGTGAAATTATATAAATGAAAAAAAAAAGGAAAATAGTTGTATTATTATGTATTCAAAATGTAATCAAAAATGACAATTTTCTACTTGTGCGCTTCGTTATATTTTTTACATTTTCTACTCTCCCCCCTTTGCTTTTCTCCCATGGGCATAATTTTTCCACGTATATTTTGCATAAATATGTATAGTATTATATAGTTATAGTATATTATTATTTTTAATTTCGGTTCAAGTATATACAATCATAATAATGATGACGACATCGGCGACGTGCTCATACAACAACAACAAAAAAAGGACATAAACTAATTAATTAATTAAACAAAACGAAATTGTTTCATTTTTATATTTAATCTTATGCTTTACTTTTATTTTATTTTTGCTTGTTCCGAGTGATAAAATATTTTTGATGCCAACTCAAAGATTTTTTTTTTTTTTTTGCCCACCACCTCGACATAAAATATAAAATACTAATTAGTATTTTTTTTTTGTTCTATTTAGTATTAGTGTTATTGTTTTGTAAATACTATTAAAGCCAATTTAATATCTTTAAGTGTTCTCACCTCTTATGAAAAAATAAAAAAATGTCAACTTATTGTGGGTAATTATTTAGCCTAAATGCTTAGAAAATTATTATTTGTTTACAAGGCAAAGATAAATTAGTACTAACAAAAATTGCAAATTTATGTTATATTTATAAATAAATCGTAAATTTATATATGGGTCCGTACGGAAGTTTCCATATCAAAATTCATATTGTATAGCCAAATAGAAAATTGTATAATAGATCTGAAAATATCCTTCTTCAAATGATATGTATAAAAAGTAAATTTATTTATAAGCCAAGAATACATTAAGCAAGGCACAGAAAGAAACTATAATCAGAAGAAATTGTAACTGACGAAATATATGGAGCATAGAATTTTAATGCAGATATACATATACATATGTACTTAAATATAGGACAGTAATAATAAAATAAATCATAATTAAAGTTTTTTCTCAAAAACGGAATCATTTTTAATATTAAAAAACTTTGAGATTTTCTTATCAAAAATTTCCAAACAATTAATTTTTTATATAGTTTTTGGCAGATATAAATTTAAAGATATTAATATGGACGGTTAAGTTAGGAGAAACGAGAAATATTTAACTTGGCAAGTACGATTTTTTTTTATTTCTGAAATTAAAAAAAATTTTCACATTATTATAAATATTTGTTGTTAGCAGCATAAGTTATTATTATTTATGTTTTATTAATTATTTGGACAATAGACAACAAAAATTCACTCTCTTCTCTGATTATGCTAGAGAAATACTTAAAAGTTTTGGCATCGGAAAAAAAATATAAATAAATAAATAAATTCATATGTATACTAATAACTTTGTCACTGATAATTGAATTGAATTGTTTTCCTTAATGACATTTAGTGACTCGGTATATTATTATAAATATGTTAAATTAATGATAAATTAATTAAGAGAACATAAAACACAAAGAAAACCACCCCGAAAATTTAGATTGTTATACATTAAAATTAAATTATATATTTTAATATTAAGATATTTGAAATATAACGTGTGACATTAATGAATTACTTTTTAATTAGTATCATCATCATCATCATCAAAAAATATTGTAAATTTTATCAACTGCAAAAATAAAAATTTAATTTAAAATGACAAATTAGATTTTCATTTCAATTTAATTTATAAATGTAATTTTCATTTCTTTTAAATTTTTTTTTTAAATTTATAATTTGATAAAAATGTTGAATGCTTGATATTAAGATTTGAACTATAGGTATGTTATATCATTTATGGTAATTCATAGATTATCACAATCTTACAATATTAAATTCACGTTAATATTTTCTGTCACAAATAAAAGTTTATTTGGCGGGGATATATAAAATGAAAATCATAAAGGAAAAAATTGCTTTAATAAAAATAAATTAAAAATCTAAAATATAATTTGGGAATTACCCAAAAAAATAGATATATAAATCTTTAAATTTAATATCATCATAATAACTTTTCAGCATAAACTGTAAAAAAAAACATTTTCGAGGGAAATATAAAACATATTTTTTTCGTAATTTCATTATGTGAATATTTGATATACAAATATTTTTGTACTACAAAATATAAAAGACAAAGGACAATTTGACTTAATTATCAGCTAGCAAATTTTCATATAATTTTGAGTAATTTCGATATAAAAATTTTAAGATTTCATTCAACTGAATATCATTCAAACAGAACCCCGCCGAAGATTGTGGAGAATCGTAAATCCTCCCCAAAAGATAATGTAAAATTGACTAATTTTCAAATAATACTTATATAAATTTCAAATATGGAAACATATTATCGAATGTGCTAAAAATATTTTATTAAATATTTATTCTAAATATTTATTTGCACTCTTAATGTTTATTTTTATCCAAATTGACGACCGCTGCACGCATTTTTATTTGCCATTTTTATTAAAATATATATGTACATTATATATATATGTAGAATGTAGGTATATTTATTTATTATTTGCGTACGTGCCAGGCTCGATATTTTATTTATATGTTTTAGTTATACATATGTATATGAATTTTTTTAATGGGTTAGATTTATGATTATATAATTTATATGGGAAAAAATATAATAATAATATATGTATTAAAAAAAGAATTGTTGAAATCTAAATAAACTTTTGTGCTGATACTTACTTGAATTTTTTGTTACATAAATAAAAATTTATATAAATATTACGTAATTCTATCAAATAAATTTTACTATTATGATGACATCAATTGAAGCACTTCGAACTTAAATTATATGTACATATTGTCATTTCTGATAAATAGAAAATTATATTTTTAAGAAGAAATATAAATTTTATTAATATAATGACAAGGACAATATTTCGGTTTTACTATGTTACAAAAAATGTTTGTTTAAGAAATTTAACAACATTTGTTGATACTGACGCAATTAAACTTTAATTAATTAATTAATTAATCAAAGTCATTTATAAATCAAATATTAATCAAATGTAAAATTTCAAATTAAAATAAACTATCCCTTGTTAGTTATCAGTCCCATTTTGATTTAAAATTTAATTATGTTCCATGAAGTTACTGAAAAATAAAACTAATCTACTTAAAGTCAATTTAATGGAGAAGAGAAATTGGAAGAGGAATCATTAAATATTTTTAATAGGATTGTAACTATTACTTGGATATATACATAATAGTCTAGAAATTCTACTCGAAATTATAAAATCGTAAACTAATAAAGAATTTTTGAAATTGCTAAATAAATTCAATTATGTTTTACAAGTAAATTTCCCAACTGAGTTAATCGAAAATTTAGAGAGTAGTTGCAACAAAAATTTTGTTAAAGTAATTTTTGACAAAAAAGTATGTCTTTTCATTTCTTTTTTTTGTTACACATATTTCCTCTTAAAGTTTTAGGCATTTTTTAGATAATCGAAAAAATGGCAAGTACATATACCTAATGTATGTATAGAAGGAGATACACAAACCCTTATTTTAGCAACAAAATTGTTGCTGTTCACCCATCGTCGAGGACGTCCCATATGTTACGTGAGTGTTAATATAAAAACAGCCCAGAAATTCTTTCATGTAAAATTGTAGAAATGATATGAGATATTTCCTTTTTTTTTGTATAAATAAATAAAATTATTGAGGATTCGTAAAGAAGGAATTTCTTGTACGTGATTTGAATACTTTAACACGTGACAGAAAACAATATTAAGTATATTATAGGAAAATGGTACAGAAAAAAAAATAACAACCAAAAAATATACAAAGTGGGTTAACCTCTTTTTTGTAATATATACATATATTTTTGTTATAAAGTAATAATAATTTATTTTGAAAACATTAATGGACGTACAAGTAACAAACTAAATATTCAACAATAATTCCTTAGTATATGTGCTATCTCAGTGTTCATAGAGTTTACATTAAAGTGTTGATAATTTGTCATTTAAATTAAAAATAATTTTCGGAATTTTTTTTTTTTAGAAAATTCAAAGAAATTTACTTTTATCATAAAATTTTGCATTTATTAAAACTGATAACGTAATCTATAAGTATATAATGACTCAAAGATAAGTACAACGATATAGAAGATATATGGATAGGGCATAAATGTTCCCTCTCTTTTTAACACATTAAAATTTTAATATATTGAAAAATTGTTTATGAAGCCACGATTTTGGTAGTTCTCTTTCCTTTTGCTCGCCGAATTGTCAAATTAATAATATGAAAAATATTATAACAGCTGATTTTAGATTTACAGGGCTGGCTTATTTTTTTAAGTTTAAGAGTCTCAATATAAATTAACAATATTAACTAGCTAAACAAATAACTCTATTTTACTTTCCATTTGTATAATTATCGTTGCGCGACCTAAAATATTCCTTAGGATGATCTTTACTTGTATTTTTCAAAAAAAAAAAAAAATTATCTCCTTAAAAATTGATGTCCGAATGAAAAAAAACCTAATCCGCCCCTAATTTCTTATTTTTATATTTTGACAATTCGGCTAGCAAAAAAAGAGACAACTATACCCGGCGTGGCTTCAAATTTTTATATTTATGCCCTATCCATATATCTTCTATATCGTTGGATAAGTAATATATGGTTTTTAGGCTTTAAGATAAAAAAGTTAAGATATAAATGAAATGCAATCAATTTTTGTAGGTGTGTCATTTCGAAAATGTTATAAAACTTCAATATTTTCAATATTTCCAGCACGATCGTCTTTCGTCTTTATATCCGGAGATTTGATTACAATAAATGCTTTTTTTTTTGTCAATTCGTCATATTGCTAATTGTTATTAGTTACAACTTAGTAAATCTAATTTTTTTACACAAACTGAAAAATCAGAAATTATTATGACGCATTTCACCTGTTATATATTTTTAATATAATATTTTTCATTTATTTCTTTTTCGGTAAACAAAATTTAAATTTCTTGGCATAAAAGCCTTCTCCCAAAAACAAAATTAATTTTTCAATTGCTAAACCTGTTGAAAATTTAAATGAAAATATTAAAAATGAGCTTGAAGTGTAGTCAAGAGGCTAAATGAAAATTTAATGAGGAAAAAAAATAAATACCTAAAGCTTTTTTCACAAAAGATGTTTTTGTAATATTGACATTTCTAAAAAAAAAAAAAAAAATATGTTTATTTTTGTACGCTTTGAAGCATGAATCATAATAATATAAAATAGCTAATAGATACAAAAAATATTATACGATAGTTTTATTTGGCCATTTACAAAATTCAAACACGATCTTTTTTTAAAAATAATATAATCGTAATAAAAAGCAGGTGCGAAAGAAAAATTATAGATTTTTTTTTTAAATATATTTTTAGGTGCGGACTTTTTTTTTATTATTATTATTATACTTTATAATTAGTGAAACTTAGAAATTCTTTGGTATAAAATAAATAAATTTCAAAAGTTTATTTTGAAAAATTTCGTTCTGATCTGTTTGGTAATCGAAATAAATAATAATTTTTTTTTTTTTTTTAACACGCATACTAAATTTAATAATTATAAATTTGTTGCACTTTTATTTATAAGTTTAGTTTAGTATAAAATCGCCCGACCAATTCATAAACCACTAATTTCAGTATAATTAATTTTGTTTCTTGTTTAAATTTTTTTCACTCTCCATTAATTTTTTTTTATTTTCGAATTGAATTTATTAAATTCTTTTTGAATTCGAGAGAAAATGAATTGTACTTTAAATGATAATTTTTTTTTTCATTCTTTCTTCATTTTGTATAATTAAAATATTAAGTTACATCGAAAACAAAACTGATCAATTTTCACAATATAATCATTCATTGCTATCAATAAGTTTACAGTTTTATAAAGTTGCTATAGTAAATAATCCAATATAAGGACTAGATAATATAGTTATAAATTATTTATTTACCAAAATTAATTGGAACGACGGTTATAAGTAATTAATTACAAATAACCAATACAACTTTATTCCAGTACTAAATTAAGTATACTTACTTCTAACATTATTTACATTTAAAATACAAGATGACATTTTAAATGCAAACTTTCAGTGTAAAAAGATGTCCTGAGCTCATTCTTAAAAAAATTCATTACATTTTATTCAAATATTTAATTTTTTTACTCTTATTTAATAAACTTATTTTGGTAACCTAATTTTTTCATATTTTTTGTTAATTTAAAATAATACTTAAAGATGAAAATATATATAGAAAAAAGATTATACTTAAATATACAAGTATTTGAAAAATAAAATAAGCAAATACTTAAAATATTATTTTAAAGTAGGTATTTTGAGAAATACTTGAAAAAAATTAATTTAAAATTTTGTAATAAATTTTTTTAATTTTAATCCAATTCTAAAAATGAAATATCTAAAAGAAATTACATTTATTATGTCTCGTGAATTTTAAATTTTAAAATAATTATAAAAAAATTATAATTTAATAAGTTTTTTTTTCATTTTTCATTTCAGGTAAGCTTTGGAAATGTCTGAAAAATAGTAAAATTTATAAAATACTTGATATAATGTATAGAAGGTGATTTGTTGTGTGTGTGAATAACAAATTCAAAAATAACAAAAAAATAACAAATTGTGGGTATCTTCTCCTTCTGATATTCAACATCTTTTTATATTGTTTTTAGTTATTTTTATTATAAGAAAATATATTTTGGTAGGTATTTTGGTATACATTTTTACAAAGCAAAACATACAAATAAATTTTCTAGTTATATTTATCCCATACATACATATATTGGGTCCAAAATATAACATAGTTTATTTGTCTCGTCATTGTACTAATTAAATTCTTAAAATGCTTAATTAAGGATGAATAGAGTAGAGTCCTTATTGAAACAATGTTAAGCTAAATATAGTATCAAAAAGTATTAAATTTTATTTTTCATTCCAAATTTATTAATCGTAGATGATTACAGTTTTATAAACAAATTTCTCCAGGTTTTTATCGGTCATGAAAAGTGTTTTTAAACGCATGGAAACATTAACAAGGATATAACAAATTTTAATGCATCGAAATGCTAAATAATATATGATTATTATAACTAAATCAACTTACCATACATCAAAGGATTTAATAAGCTGAAATATGTATATAATTTAAATAATTATCGCTTAGCACGTAATATAAAAACAGTTTTTAAACGGAAGTCAAAATTTTGTAAACTATACAATGACTATACTTATTAAGTATTTTGAAATTTTACGTTTTTAAGTTCACGCGACCATAGTTTAATTTCATTTTATTATAGAGAAACCAATTTTTTATGCATAAATAATGAAATTTTACAAAATTAGATATTTAAAATTAATTTTTTAACACATTGAGGTGTTCAATAATGACAGATAATAATTTTTATTCTATAGAAAAGCAGTATGCAAAATCCGTATTCGTACACCCTTATTTTAAAGACAAAAGTTGTGTCCATTACTGCAAATATTTATCATGCAAAATTTTCTGGAAGAAATCATGAATTACATTATAATGGAGGGAGCATAAATTTAAAGAAAAAAAACGAATGTAATTTTCATTTTTCATTATTCAATGATTTATTTAATAATAAATTAAAAAATTTCATAAATTAAAAATGTACGAATACGGATTTTGCATAGTGTATGTAGTTTCTTTTTTGTATGATTGCCCTATGATTGCGGTTAGAAACGACACAAGATTTTTTCCTGTAAACGAAATAATAAAATATTGATATGATGAAGAGAATTTATTTATTATTCATTTTTATTTTTGTCAATTTTCAATTAGAAATTGAGTTAATTTTTTAAATTAATTAAATTAAAGAAATTTTCGCTCGCTATAATTTTTATGCAATTTAATTATATTATTTTGCGTTTATTCTCAATGGTGTTTTTTGTTTTTGCATTTTTATTACAATTTTAATGTAATTTTTTTCAAGAGAAATTAATTATTTAATTATATTGCCAATGTTTTTCGTTCTGTTTTTATATTATGTTTATTCCCAAATGAATTTTAGTTAGTCCTTTAATATACAATTTCATTTTGTTACCACACATGGTTTCCAATTATTATTATATATGTATATCTTATTATGATAAACCCATATAAAATGTTGATTAATAATTATTTATTATTAGATATCTTCTTTCAATCTTTTTCTATTTATAATTATATTAACTCTTACAAAGAAGACTTTTTATACAAATAATAATTTCAATAGAGGAAAAATTAATAATTTCGTTTTACATATAATTTCTTTCCGAATTAATATAAAACTCGGGAATATTAAAATGGCGCAAATTATCATCATTAGTTATACCATAACGTTTAGACAAGAAAATAAAGGAAATATTTGAAAGTCCGCTCTATTGAATAAATCGGGATTTTTATATAAAGGCCGCGGTGCGGTGCTTACAAATTAATTCGGCAGGTTAGGTAAATTTGGTTATAAAATGATTTATTATTATTTAATTTAAACTAAACTTGATAAGAATATCCCATTCCCGGATACTTTGGCGTATAGTAGTATGAAAACAATATTTTAAATTTATTTCTGTTTGTTTATTTCAAATCTTAAATTTTTTTTCTTTCGACATTTGATTGGTTAAATTTAAATTTAATTCAAAAACCCAAAAAAAAGACTTTGTATAATTTGTTTTAGGTACGAGACTACATAAAAGTAAACTATGTACACCAATTCAATGATTATTATTATATTTACATACATTATGCTTTTGCAATTACACATTATATAAAATATTTTTGAAGCCATTGACTTCTTTAGATATGTAAACGAATACAATTTACTAATTCGAGTTTCTTTCCGGCTCGTTTAGCGCTTGTTTATATGTTTCAAAACGCAATCATAGACATGTAGAACACTAAACTTTATCTTCTGGTTTTAAAATTTAAGTTTATAAATTTATTCTCGTCTGGTCTTAATGGAATATTGGAAATTCCTAAATTTTTCTAGTACATGTTCATAAATTTTGTTCAATCCAAAATTGTTTCTTTTCTAATTTTTCGTTAATTATAAAAATTCCGGAAATAACATAGACTGGTCGGGGGACCCTCACCAATTGTGTAGAAAAACCTCATTGACCAAATAAAAAATAATAATGAAATTAATAGAAATATTATATGTAATTATTCAAAAAGTTTAAAAGTGTCACACACCATCATAATAATTTGTTATGAATAATTTTTGATGTCAAACAAGTCATTTTTGCAAGGTAAATGTTGACTTTAAATTCATTTATTTTCGATTTTACATACTTTTAGCATAAATTAAAATATAATAATTTAATAGCAATTAATTTAATTTAGATAAATATTTGTTTTCTTTGTGTTCAACTTTTTTGACTTATGGACATCAAAATTATCATATATTGATATTCCATAAAATGTAATTTTGTCGTTTAACTTTCAAAAAGAAATTGATGAATCTATGTTTTTTTTTTAAATTGTATTTTTTCAGTTTATAACTTCCGGTTTATTTATTCTTCTATAAAAATTCCTTTAAATGTGTCAAAAGACAAAAATAATAATAAAATTATGCTACATAAACATAAATTTTCAATTATTACAGGATATTATATGCAAAATACAATTATTTCAATAGTATCTCTTCTGTTATTTTTTAATGATTTCAATATTGTGTGATATTTACTCTATAGCTGGCTGGTCATTCTCTGCTGTTAGTGCTGTGCTGATGCCTATCTTCTTCGTCTTTCTATATAAAATAAATACATTAACATTCAAAGTTCATTCACATTTTTTTACGTAAGCACGTACAAAACGTATATATAATATTATACCTTACCAACAACCACACTGTTGCTTCTCTACAATTCAAATCTACAGAAAAAAATCAAGAAAAAAATCTGTTTTTCTAATTTTTTATTTTATTTTTTATATTCTTTATTTTGTTTTATTTTATTTCTTTTTATATAAAATTTTCGACATTTCTTCTTTCATTTTATCCAAAAAAAATTGTCGCATATTCTTTAAAAATTTAATTTTACAAAATTTAATTCGTTTTTTTTTTACTTTGGACACGAAAAATTATTTGAAATTATTTTATTCATTTTTGTTTTATTAAAATTATAACAAAATAATGAAAAAAAAATCTTATAATTGTAAAAGGGGGCATACAGGAAACAACATAGCGAAGAAATACTACAGTAGTAGCTCCAAAACACTATCGTACACGGTCTACTGAGCCAGAAAGTCTTGAAAAATCTATACTGTTTGCTACAAATCAAAATTAATCTTAGCTTGCACATTATGTAAACACATAAACTCAAAAAACATTAAATTCAAACCAAAATTGTTGCTGACCAAAATATAAAATAAAAAATACTACAATTAAATAAAATTCCTATAATACAAATCAAAAATTTAACTTGTTGAGCTGAAAGCAATGTTGCTGCAACATTGCTTGATAACATATTGTTGCAGCAACAAAAAAAATATATATATAATTTTCTGTTGATGCGCAACTCCGTCATTCTCTGTGCTCTGTCTCTCGCCACAATCACGACACATAACACAATACAATCGAATATCGAATCGAAATCCACAGTACCCATAATACGATACCCTAAACCCTACCCACCCAACAACTCCAACTCTAACCAAATTTTGAAATATTTCCTTTATTTTTGTTGCAGCAGTTGAAATTTTTCTCTTTTTCTTTTAATATTGCGTTGCGCGCCCTATCTTTTCGTACTTACAAGTACAATACGAAACGAACATGTTCTATGTTCTATGATGTGTGTGAACTGTGTGGTGCTGGTGTTTGTTTATTTTTGTCGTTTGTATTTTGTAATATTTCATTTGATTTTTCTTGTGCTTGTGTTGTGTTGTGTGCGATTCCAATAAGGAAATCTCCAATTAGTTCGCAATGGAACTTCATTCATAGCGGTTGGAAATTTTATGATAAGATAATTTTTATTTTATTTTTTAAACTAAAAAAAGCGCGTAAAAAAGTTTTATTTAAATAAAAAAAGAAAATCAAATAAAAAATTAATTTACTAATTTTTTTTTCGGGAAAACTTTTCTTTTTTTTGTTGTGTTTGTTACGAACAAATTTGTCAAAAATAAATAGAAAATTGTTAAATTAAAAAATTTCATTTGGTGTTGCATTAATTTTTTTTCGGATTTGGGTTTTCTTTTTTATTTTATTTGCTTCTTGTTGGCTGGTTGTACTGTGCGGTTATCATAAATTTTAATTAATTGCGTTATCAGAATTATACGGATTACACCTTAGCACAAAACCATTAAAAAAAAACATTTTTGGACAACATTTTTCAAAAGCAATAAATAACCTAAAAAAAAAGTTTATAAAATTAATAATTTTTATTTAGATTATCGGAAAAATAAACAGAAAACAAGAAACAGAAAAATTAATTAAAAATAATAGAAATGCAAATAACATAAAGAAAAAAATATGTTACTAAAATTAAAATTCCTTTTAAAAGTGCTGTGATTAGTTTATAAATAAAAAATAAACCTAAAAAAAAGTTAGATAATTAATTACAAAATAATAAATAATTACTATATGCAAAATTGAAATTTTAAATTTAAATTTTTTAGTTTTGTTTTTTTTTAATAAAAACCAAAAAAAAAAACAAATTAAAAATAAAAATTGATAATAACAAAACAATTAAGTGAAATGTAAAAATAATTTAAAATTACAAAATTTCTCTAATAAAATTCGCTCTAATGTGCTTTATAATATTTATCCATTAAATTAAACACAATTTATTTTTTTATTTTTTGTTATTTTTATTGTCAATTAATTTAATTTTTTTAATCTTATATAAAAATAAAAATTACGAATTTAAAAATTTTTTTGAAATCCTTTTTGAAGGAGTTTCAAAAAATATAAATAATAATACAAATATTTATATACATATATAAAAAAGGGATAATATTTTTTTTGATATAATATAAATTTATATTTTGTTACTTATATAAAAAAAATGGTAGTTTTAGAAACTGCAGCCCTTTTGGGCGGACCATACGCCCAAGGGGCACCAGCTTTAAAAATGGTACAAAAACGTTATATTGGATTACATCAATGGTTGGGACCACTTAGAACCAAAGACCTTAAAGATCATATTGTAAGTTGTCTTTTTTTTTATAGAAATTAATAAAAAAATATAAAATACACCAAGAAAAACTGAAAAACTCTGAAACTAAACAAAAATTTATAGAACTAAAAAACACAACAACAGAAAAAAATGATTTATGGCTGTCGGTTTTAGATTAATTAATAAATTTAATGTAGGTACTTCAATTTTTTTTTTATCGTAGTTTTGTGTACATTATTTTTTTCTAGTAAGAAAAATTGTAAATTTATTTTATAATGGGCCACCCTGTAAAAGTGTAATTTTTAAAATGATATTTAATTGTAAAAGTTTTTATTACCTTTAATTTTCCAATTACATTTATAAATAATCGTTATTTTCTAATAAATTCCTAATTTTTTTTAAAGATTTCATGTCCTAATGTCTTTCACATTGCAGTGAAATACCAATTTCATTTGTTGAAGCAAATTAATATTCAGTTTTATAAAACTTACATGTATGAGAATAATGGTTGGGTCGTGACCTTTTATGTAATATAGTAAATACCTCAATACCATACAAGTTCCATTATTTTTTGTTAATTACTCTTTAATAACATTTAAATCATGAATCATGACTGAAAATGTCTTAATAATAGCAAACATTTACCTGCAGGCGGAAATTACAATGTTACTCAAACTTATATGTATGTATATCTGCTAAATTGTTTGATAGAAATTTTCATGCTTTAAGTTTAAGAAGTTCATATTTTTTATCTTGGAAGAACATTTTAACAGAAAAATTTCCATATTTTACCATAAACTCCAGAAATTTATTCAAATTATAAAAAAAAATTAATATCATTTGACAATCTATAATAATGAATTGAATAAATATTTATTGAAGAGGAGGTGTTGTACAGAACGAAATGTGGGGTGACCTTCCTGAATTATACTTAAACACTATGTAAATTAAATTAATGAAGTTTTTTTTTTGGGTGGGCAATCAGAGTTAACATACTATGCTTGAGTTGTGTGGTAAGAAGTATATGCATAATTCATAATTGTAAAACTATTTATGGAAACTTTATTTAAATTGATTTTGAACTAAATTCTAAATCCTTTATAGAAAGTGTATTAATAACCGTGTTTTTTTATTTCTACTCTGTACTATACGAGTAAAGTATCTGTATGCTTGTTGTTGTAGCTACTCTACATAATTATCCAGTACAACATGTAAGAGTATAAGGGAAATTAATGGGAAATTATTAAATTTTAATATGGCAACTATAAATTTGACAAGAAGATACTTCATTTCGTATATTTGAATATTGAAAATTTGATTTTTAAAAAATATCAACATAGTGGGCAAATTTTTTCAATCAATTCTAAATCATATTGGTCCCCTTGCACTACATCGTTTTTTTATTCCTTTTATATAGAGTAGTACAGAGTAGGAATAAAAAAACACAGCTAATATCGTAAAAAAACCTTAGAGTATATAGAACAGGAGATGTTATAGTTAAAATAAAGTGAAGCATTTTTTTGTTGGGGGGTAAAGAGAAATATTTCATATATTTCTATATAAAATGTGCAAATTTTTGACAATCATTTGCAAATTTTTGACAAGTAATGCTCTAAAAATTGTCAAAAACTTGGTGACATAGCTTGTAGGGGCAAATTTATATTATAGCTTCTCCTGTTCTATATACTCAAAGAAAAAAACCTGTTGTTGTGTTTATACGATATTCTAAAATATGTACTAGAGAAAGCTCGACATTTTTTTTACGTTTTAATTAAATTGCTTTTCTGATACAAGTCAAATATATAAGTTTTTTCAGTATAAATTTCTAAAGTAAATTTGACTGTTGTCTATTTTTAATGACATTTATTGTAATTGAATTTATATATTGCTTTTAAAAAACTATTCTCTATTCTATTTCTATAATATTAAATCATATTTTATTAACGATCCGCTAAGTACATGCTAACGTTTGGGAATTTTTCAAGACCATTTTCTCATATTATATATCCAAACATTTTTCTTTAATTTTGTGTGAAATTTTAAAGTTCTTCTTAAAATATTTTGTATACTGTTCACATCTTTATTAATTACAACAAACTGGAATTAGCTATTTTTTTTTCATACTTGATGGCTTCACCACAAAATTGTTAAAAGGTGTGAATATAAAATTTACTATATGTACATATATGTATAAGACGAGTAGATAAAAGAACATAAATAAAAAATTCTCACTTTGATTGAATAATGAAATTATCTGATTATATTTAAGACTTTTTTTTATATATATACATACATAAATTTCTTTGCTTAAAAAGTTTTTGATGAGTTTTCTACAAGAAAAAAAGAAACAAATTCTCAATAATTGTGAGTTTGGTTGTTCTAAAATAGTTATCTTATATAGAAGAGGTCATCAAACCCACAAGTCCCACATTTTAACTAATTTAATAAAGAAGCGAAATAATATTTCATTCGGAAATTTAAATTAAATATTTTTCTGGTGTTTCAATTAAAAATTTCACATAAGAATTTTCAATAAATTTTATTTATTTGCAAGTCAATTTTTTTCGGGTTTTACTTATCAATTTTTTTTTTATTATTATTTCAACAAAATTTTAATATTTTGGTTATCTTTTTTGGGTGTAATTGAAATATTTCTATAAAGTTTAATACACTTTTTTTTAATGTTAATTGCTTAAGTCATTAAAAAAAATTTTTTTATATATATATATAATTTTTTTTTATATTTCTAATAATAATTTAGAGAAATTTATTTCTCCTTAATATCTCAAAAGAATAAACCATTTTTTAATGACTTTTCAAGTGCTTCAAGCCTAATTAGTTCACAGCGCTCGTTTTGTAGATATTTTCATTTTCGACGAGGGGAAATTTATATCCCAGACTAATATTTTATGGCTTTATAAGTTTAGGAGGTTTTTTTTTAAATTTAATTAAAACAAAAGAAATTAGAAAAAGAAAATTAGTTTTTTTTTGGGTACATAATTAAAAATACAAAATAAAAATTAATCGGAAAATCATAGAAACGGATTTTATTTTGTATTAAAGTAATTTAACTAATACACACATCGTACTAAATGTATTTATTTTGCCGGTAATATTTATATAAATTCGACTTAAATTTAATTTAATTTGTCTGAACAATAATTTGATGATGTCGCGTAATTCGAAGAATAATCCCCGAAGTACGAAGTAGAGTGAATACGCCACCAATTTGAGAAACCCCTTCCCCCGTATGTCTTGAGATCACTAAATATTTTTATATATATTTTATAACAAAATGAAATTCAATATACGCCAAAAAAATTATCAAAAATAAATTTAATTATTATTTTTACATTTTCTTGTTGCAATTTTTAATGAAATTTAAAACAACCTGAAATATAATTTTTAATGCTTTTTGTTTTAATAAAATTTTAGAAATAAAAATTTCGTTAAACTTTTTTTGTTTATTTTTTAAAAATACATTTTTTCTTGTCTGCATTTGCGAAAAAATAATATAAATTTTAACTTGACGCCATTATAATTTTATGGTACGTAAGTACGAGGGTGATTTGTAATATTTTATCTTAAACAATATTTTTTCTATATTACATATTGAATAATTCAGTTTCATATTATTATAGCCTCACAACACAATCCGTGAATTTAACAGTCCTCTGTCGTAAAAGCATAAAAATTATTTGAAAAATGAACTATTATTATACATACTAGAAATAATCATTTGCAATTTCTCTCTATATTTTTTTCATATTTATATTATGTATATTGGGAAAAAATTCCCCATTACATACATAAAATTGCATCTTTAATGTAGGATATCGCACCTTCCCAACATAAATTCAATTCTTTTTCTTTCTTTTTTAGTGGAAGTTTGGAAGATCGGTTTTCCTCCTAATGCTTCTTTGATTACTGTACTGTCTCTTCGTAAAAGGAAAAAATAAAGGAAAATTGTAAATTCATATTTTATGCATATGCTCGTATAATATTATTTTCCAAATAGCGTGAATGAATTTTGAATCTAATGGATTCCAAATAACATTTATACATTTATATATCGTTTCCAATATTACAGAATTTGAAATATGATTCATAAAATTTGTTAAATTATTGTAATATTTTTGATGTATTGTCTCATTGTCTGGTCGAGAAAATTCAATAAATATAATTTTCGATTTTGCATTTTTCATTTCGATTTATTATCTGGCAAGTAAAACAATTTTTTCTTGTGGAAACGGTTAAATTATTACTCTAAATGCATTTATGCAAAAAATTAAGTTCCAATTGTTCTGATTTTCTTTTCATATACACTTTGACTAACTCAATACATTTGTAAATGAACCTGAGAACGAAAAAGATATTGGTTTGTTGTTGTAAATATTGCAAATGTAGGAAGCATCACCAATTGTTATATTAAACAAAATAATGATGATTTTGTAATATTTGTGATGCAATAGATAAAAGGACAATTTTAATAATAATTCTTTCATATTTAATTTAGATTTTAAAGCATTGTATTTGATAATTTGGATGAAATACTTTAAACTGGAAGCTTAGAAAAATTAAAATGTTAATCTACATAATTTTCTTGTATTGCTGAACCAAAATTATATAAAATTATATTTACAGACGGAAAGAAGACAAAATTTCTTGAAGCAATTTAATAAAATTGTGCTCTATACAGGATCAATTTTCGGGATGTACACGTAGTAGACATAATAATGATTTTTTTTTTGCCTTTCATGTCCTTTTCTCCATTTCATTTACTTACATATAACCAAAAGTTTTTTTTCGGTTTAAAAAATTAATGTACAGGCAATAAGAAAAAAAACACAGCTAAAATAATTTTGCACTCATTTGAACAAAAATCCTATTAGCCGCTTGTAGCACCCCCAGAAAAACTTTTCTATTTAATTTTTATATGGCTATATGTTTATCGTCATCATCAGTTTAAAAAAAAATGTTAACCACACCAAAAGCAAAGGATACCAAGAATTTGATTCTCTGTCATGGCGACTAACCAAAATATTATATAGTATGTTGTATAAGGTTAAAACAGAAATAATACTATAGAGCTTAATCGCGTTATTATGTCATATTTAACTTATTTACCTTTTTATATGGTACTTCAGAACAGGGAATTTCGTAAATTTTATTGACTGTGCAATCAAATGGAAAGTCGTATTATAAGCATATTTGAAAATGTGATAAAAAATGTTATCATTTTACATTGAAACTTTAAATTAAGTATGTTAAAATTGCAATTGTTATTTTTGTCTTGGGTCTACAGACTCATATTGTACGTAGATCTTAGAGGTTGCAAAATTCAAACTAGCATATGGACCTAAAACGAAATCATATCTAGTTTTATTTGGCCTTATGTTAAAAGGAAAATCGAATTACAAATTAAATATAGATTATAATTTGTAATTCGATTATCCTTGCAACAGAAAAAAAACTATATGAAATTTCGTGTTTGGTTCGTATGTAGCTTTTACCACACCTTCTTATTTATTCTAACTACGTTTTTTTCGTTAGTGTCCTTTGAAATTGTACACGAAATAAAATCAACTTTTCCAAAAAAAAAAAAAATAAGTCTCTTCACTTTCCTGTTAACAAGTTCTAAATAAATTTTGTATTCGTTGTCATTCCCGGCCGTGCCGCCACATTACTCTTTGTCGTTTTTCCTTAAACATACATATATAAATGTTTTTTTTTTTTTTTGAAAACTTTTTTGAAAAGAAGCGCCTTAATGGTCCTTTAAGCGCCTTAGTTTTCCTTTCTTTTATTTTAACCTTTAACACAAACAAAAATTATTTATAAAGTGAAAGACTTTTCACGAAAGAAGAATTGTTTAAAAATAATTTCTCCCCCCGTTTAACGCCAACAAAAATGTTTTTGGCGGGGGCAATTGAGGATGAATAAATGGTTAAAAATACCGAAAAAAAATATTAATAGAATCTTCAAAAAAAAAAAAAGGAAATCAATTTGTATCCGTAATAATTATTTTGTTGGTGAAATGAACTATGGCGTTGGGATGTTATATAATTGAGAAATCCAATTATAGAAATGAATGTTTTTCTCCAATATAAATAAACAAAAGAATTGATGCGATTGCTTGGAAGTGGTTTTTAGGCTTTGACACACAAAATAGCATAGAAAATTTAGATTGTAATCAGAATCACAAACAATTGTAAAGTAAAATTTTCAATCCAAAAAACTTTATTGAAAATTATAAAAAAATTGTGGTTAAGGAAATTTATTTAGTGCACAATAACTTTTTAAATGAACAGAAAAGAAAATTGGAAGGAAAGTTGGTGATATTTTTCATTGTTTAAGTAAGTTTTTTGGGATATAATTCAAGTATTATTTCTAGGCCATCAATAAAGTTTATAATCAGTAAAGTTGTGGTATTTTCCGTAGTAAAGCAACAATATGAAACCAACATTATAAATATGTATTACTAAATATTAACATTTAGAATTTCTCTCATAATTTTGAATTATTCTGGTGTGATGTGAATTTTAGTTATTCAAAGTAAATTTTTAATATTACAATTACAAATGCATTTAAATTTTCCATTTTGATTGATCCATTTATCGTTAATTTTATGTTTTAAAGGATTTGAACGGATTGAAACCGGATTTAATATTAAAATGTTACAACCGATAAATTATATAATTAAATTTTAGTTTCGTATTTATTGAAAATTTCTGTTTCGGATGAATCGATATTAAGAAGTTTAACTGCTCGGATATTTCCATACTTTGATTCTTTAATAACAAAAAATGATTTTAATTACTCATTAATTTAAATTTTGTCTAATATTCAACATAAATTTCAAATGTTTTGATTTAAATTTAAAAAAATATGAAAAGAATTTTTAATTATATTTTATATATCATTTTGAAAAAACCAATTTAACTAATTTAGAATCAAGTTTTCAAAAAGTTTAAATAACATATTTTAGCTACAGAATTTAATTTAAAAAAAGAATCAAAGTTGTTTGAAAAAAGTGAAATGTTGACCTTCAATTTGGACTATAAGATATCATCTTCAGAAATTTTGTAGTTAGTTAAAATGGGGGTAAATAGTATCAGCTCTTGATTTGCCTTTATGGTTTTTACTTGGAATTTTGCCTGACTTAGAAATAAAATTTTGTGTACATAATTCTTTAAGGATAACAAATAATTGTTACATATATACTAACTTTTAGTTGCAATTTATTTCCGTCCTTCGTCTTAAAATTATTCAAAAACTTTTATTACTAAACTTCCAGCATCCGATATTATTTTGTTATTGATATATAAATTTTAAATCAGTTCTCAAATTGAGGTAATCGATATCTATCAATAATTATATGAAACTTTTAAATAAATCAGGAGACTATACTAAAATATTAAAGGATGAAGGCGACTATACTAAAATATTAAAGGATGAAATTTTCACATAGATTTATTTATAGTTATTATTTTATTCTCCAGAGAATCTCAGGGAGAAAATGGATGCATTAACTTTACTAATTTATTTCATTTTGCCTATATAAACACAAGAAAAGGATATTTAAAAAAAAAAAATTATATTCTGGTTCATCAATTGCGCCTTTCATACAAAAATATAAAAAAAATAGAAATTATTATACAAAAGAGAAATCCATGATGATGATGATGATGATGATAAAAAGGATTTATAGCTAAATTGTGTTTCTCTAAGGTTTATTGGTGCATACACAATATCATACTGCTGCTTGACTATCCGCACATCTGTTTTAATTCTATTGTTTCGAATCATTTTTTTTTATAATGACAAAAAAAAGGATATCCTAAAGTGGTTTTATATACAATTTAAAAAAAATATTTATTTTTTCTGGACTGACTGTAAAGAAGAGACTTGACCATTATTATTTTATTTTTCTGGAAAAAGAAATTTACGCCACTGAGTGACAAAAATATTGTCCATACGTTTCATCGATATGTTCCTTTGTGAAATTTTTTCTGTCGTCTGTATGATTGTGTTTATTACAACAACAAATAATAACACACAATAAATAAATGAAAAAAAAAAAAAGTTTGGTTTTATTTTTATTCTACAAAAAAGATTTTCATCGCCATTTTTCCTTATATAACAGTATAATATATAAATTTAATATAGTAGTAAAATACCCTTAGGAATTTTATATACTACCAAAAAATATAATAATAAATTCAATTCGTGAATAACAACAACAAATACACACGACAGGATAAAAAAAAATTATAGTAGCCAGAAAAAATGGAAAACTTTGAGTGGTTTTTCATTTAGTCAAAGTTAAAACGATTTGTGGTCGGAAAATCGTAATAAAAAATTTGTTTTATTATTAATAATTTTCATTTTTTTAAAAGTATGTTTGTGTGACGTAAGGGAACCGCAAAGGATTATGATTACGATGATGAGGTCATAGCATGATTTCACATATTCTAATAAATAATAAAAGAAACCAACGTAAATATATATATTAATTTTCTATTTTCAATTTTGAATGAGGTATTTATGTATTCTATAAAAAGAAGTGAAAGGCTAGATAAAAATAGTTAAAGATTACAATTAATGTTTTGTCGTCCCCTACTTGGTACAATTCGAAGTCCAATATTCACATTTTTGAATCAATTTCAAAAATTTGAATTTTTCTTAAAATTAATTTTAAATTCTAGAATATTTTTATTCTAATTAATTTATAATATTTTCATGAAACTTTTCTTTAATGTCATAATTTTGTTTTACGATAAATAAAAATGAACGGATATTAAATTTGATTGTAAATACAAAATCAAAATGGCATCATTCTTATCAGTTTTAATAAGTTTTCCTTACAGCACTTTTACATATTTTGTGTGGATATCAGCTTAAACAATTTAAACAGGCACAATAATCAACATTATACTAAAATCACACACCACAAACATGAAAAGCAAAATAAAATAAATATAATTTTAAAAATAATTAAATCCGAATTTACGTATTTTTACAAATCTTTTATATTTTTGTTCTAATTTCAGGTAGGTGAAAATGTACGTAAATTTATAAATATTTTTTGATGACATGGCATCGCAGAATATTAAAATCAAAATTTTAATATTTACCTATAAAAATAAAAAAAATACCCAAAAATTTTGTTTGGTAATGTAGAAAACAAAAATTAAATCGATGTAAATTTTATTTTACTCTAGTACAAGTAAACACAACAAAAATTCCCAAAAAAAAAAAAACCTAAACAAATTTACAAAATCTTATATAAATATTAAATTAAAAACTGAAAATAATTTTCTTATGATATAATTTTATTTTTATGTGAATTTCGATTGTTTACATTTTTATTTAAAATTTAATTAAAAGCATAATATCACTTAATAACAATTTTTAAATTAAATTTCAATAAAAAATATTTTCTTTTTTTTTGTTTATAACCAAAACCATAAAACGACCCAGAGGCAAAATTTCATTTACGTTATTGTTAGGAACAGATTGCGTGTGGCGGCAGCAGATTCGATAAATATGTAATATTAGCTAAAAATAACGCCCACGAAACCTTGGACGAAAATAATTCTTATAATAGAATTTAATAATTTGTTAATAATATATATAATTTTTTTTTTTTCTAATTAACAATTATGGTAAGGGAAAGTCAGGATTTCATTGTAAATAGATTGGATTTCGTTTCAGTTGTACGATAGAATGGATGGGCGCAAACGTTTCAATTTTTGAAAGTATTCTATTAATTTCATTAGAATTTTATTTTTCTTCTTTGGAAAGTTTTTTTCATTAATTATCCTGTTCAAATAATTTTCGAACAAGTAACATATTAAATATTACTTATAATACATAGATAAATACATATACTTTATTTACCTGAGTAATTATTGTAAATTAACAATTAATTCGAATTCCTTAACCATACTTAATAAGATTATAGATTAACTAATCTTCTAGAATTTATAACATAAGTTTTCTACGTTTACTAAGTAAAATTTATTGTTTATATTATACTTTTGATTGTAAATAATAATTGAAACAATTTTATAATATTATTTCAGTAAATTCATCTTAAAAGAAAAAATTCCTTCCCTATTAATTATATATTATTATTTTACATATATATAAAATATTTCTTAATCCATCATACAATGACGAGACCAAATATTACATTCAGCACCCAATAAATCTTCATTCAAAATTCGAAATAATACTTACTCTGTTGTGGTTTGTCATTTATTCATATACATATACCTATATATCGGAAATAATTTATTATCTCCTCTATATTTCAATTACATGTCATTTTGTCTGGACATTCAATACATCACGAATAATATTATATGTACCAAAGCTCTGTCAGGAATTAATACAATTTTTGTTTTTATGTTGAAATATGTCAATTTTTTGTTTTGTTGTATTCTGTGTTTTGTATGATTTACTAAAAAAAAAAATTTGGCATGAGGAAAAACACAAAAATTTGTTTTCACAATTTTTAATTATTTACTTAACTTTTTTACTTGTTTATTGAAAAATATATAAATATTATCTGTGATGATGAATTCATTTTTTTCCTATTTTTTTAGCAGGAAAAACAAAACTAATTAAATATTTGAAATTATAGAAAGCAAAAAAAAAGCCAATCATAATTTTTTCATAATTTTCGGGTGGTTTTTTTTTTTACTTGACACCTTAAGATTTTAAATAATGAAGAGTCACACCAAAATGAATTCTAAAAATAAATTATGATACAAATAATCATATAGTTAAAGATTTGGATTTCTGAAAATTATTATATTTTTAAAAATTGTGATTAAGTAAATTTTGTGTGTTGTTCATCATTTTACTAAAATGCAATTCTAAAAATAGAATAAAATTATAAACAACAAAATGAAAATAATAAAAAATAAATTAAAAGAAAATAAAAAAGCAATTCCACTACAAAATAAAGAAAATACACGCGATATAATTTATTTTAGATTGAAAAATGTAGGTGACCCACGGCTCTGGGAAAACCAGTCAAAAACATTTCAGTAAAAAAAAAAGGAATTTCAGTCAAATATAAGAAGGCATCTGTGTCAAAATAATTTTTGACTGAATTGCCTTTTAAGAAGGATATTCAATCAAAAAACTGAAAAGGAATTCCAGTCAAAACCTCAAAACCGTCTGGAAAAGGGAAAATATATCTTCATTTGTTTATAATTTTTTAAAGAAAGGCAACTCAGTCAAACAATAAAGAAAGGCAACTCAGTCAAACTTTTTTTGACCGGAATGCCTTTTTTTTTTTTTACTGAAGTTCCATCTTGAAAAGGCATTTCAGTCATAAAATTTGTATGAAATTATTTTTGACTGAAATGGCTTTTTGTTTTTGACTGAAATGTTTTTGACTGGTTTTCCCAGCCCCGTGACCACCCACCACCATTCATTATTAATTATTTATGTATATTATTTATTATTTTCAGTCAACAAAAGTTTTAATAGTATATTCAAACTGTTAAAGATGACTTCCAATTATATGTAATGCTGATAAAAGTAATCTTTTAACTTTTATTGAGGATTTTGAATTTAGTTAATTTGCTGTTTTGCACTAGCCTATTTTTTTATAATAAAGATAAATAATATTTTCCTCACTGTAATATTAATAAATTAATATTAATAAATTAATATTAATAAATGAATATTAAATTTAAATAAGTACATAACTTATTTGATTTTTAAACAAACTCACATGTTTCTTTCTATACAATATTTTATTTGAAATTTAAAATCTGACACTAATTAAATTTATTACTTTTACTTTTCTGAGGTAAAAATTAAAAAAAAAATTTTTTTTTAAATATAATATATTTTCTGCTCATATTTTTAGAAATATTCATTTTTTTTTCTTAGTTTTACATTCTAGAAATTTATTTAACACACACACAAAAAACATAAAACATATGGACCGCTTTCAGTTGTCGATTCATCAAAATTTTAAAATTTTGAAATAAAATAACATAAAATAATTTATTATAAAATGAAATAATTGTTTATAATAATTTGACATGAAAATTTAGGGCAAAAATCTTTAAGTGTAGGCCTATTAGATGTCAGCCAAAGATATAAATTGAATATTTTCCTCTATATTTTTAGATAAATATTAAGTAAAATTTGGGATAGAAACAGAAATTTTATTTTTGAAATTTAATATTTTCATTGTTGACACAGAAAAATTTTAACTTTTAGAATAAATTTTTAGCAAACTGTATAATGGAGATATAGATATAAACTATCTTTACAACCTTAACATTTTAAAGATTTTATTTTAAAATATTTACAATATAAAGATCTAGTTTTACAATATTTAAGCTTAAAAAAATTTTTAAATTTTTTTAAAAAAACCTTATATATATTTTTATTTTAAAATAAAACTTAATCTAAACCTTAAACTAAACTAGAACTAAGCTAATACTAATGTACATAACACATTATTTAATTATAGAGATTAATTATAATTGGGGTATCTGATAAATAACAATTTGTTTTAAATTTGAAATACTGAAATTAAAATTCATTTTAAATACTTTCTATGTACATATGTAAATATCGTTAGAGAGAAAGAGAAACATTGCCATAATAGAAATTTAATAAAAATTGTTGTCAATCATCACACCTATATGTTAGTAGACCACTGCGTAATCCGCCATTCAAAATTTATTAAAAAAAGTTTATTTCAAATATTTTATTTTATTAATACTATAAAATACATAGTGCAATTCTCCTTTTAAAATAGATAATTTTTAAAAATATTATGTAGAATATTTTAAAATAAGTAAATATATTTTATGAATATTTATACATAATTCTGACAGGTTTACAAGACCTCCCACAAAAATGTTATGTAATAAAAAGATGCTAACATTTCTTCGGGCATAAATATTACATAAATCCTTATTTTCGTGTATACACGCAGTCATTGTCATTAAATAATCGTAAAAGAAACGAAAAATGTTATATTCTTTACAAAAGATATAAAATAATTTCATAGCGCGTTGTGCTTATTTATGTTTTCACTTTTATTTGGACATTATTTCTAAAAAAAAATATTTAACGCCGAATTTTTTTTTCAAGGATATTTTTAAGAAGTTCAAAATTCGATTATTCACATTTCGAGAAAAAAAAATACAATATGTCAGTCATATAAAAAAAATTGTAAATGGGAAGTCAGTAAATTGTACAATGCCTCGCAAATCTCTAGGGGTTCTATTTACTTGTCTCACCATTGAAGAAACCGGGACTATTACTCTTTAATGTTTAATCTTATATATTCAGTTTTTAGTTTTATAAAATTCAATGTTGTCCTCCTTTTAACAAACCCATTAATTTTTAATATTTTTAACACCGCTATAAAATATTCACAGTCTTTTTTCATTTTGTTCTTTTCTTTTTTTTTTTTTTTTGTTATGAAAACGACAAAATAATTCACTGATAAGAAGATGTGTTAAAATGTTACTTCGAAGATCCTGTTTCGTTTTTTATACATTATATCCTTTTTATCAGCAACAATAATATACAAAATTTAACATCCTACATACAACGATATTTTTTATGATATTTCGGTTATAGAATACATAAAGATTATGTAAAGAAATATAATAAGGAAGTAAAAATATCTGTTAAGGACTTCAAGGATGAAAAAAAGAAAATACAACAATTTTTTTTCTTTTTTTTTTCTTTTTTGAAGAAAACAAATTGCTTTTTTCTGTATACACGTATTTATTTTTTCTTTAAATTCATGTATACATCGAATCCTCGATACTGATATGACCATTTGTTATTCGGTATTAATATCACATTATGGTTGAAAAAAAGGATCTATAAAAAAATTTCATTAAAAAAAACAACTTTATTGACGTGTGCGTGTTTAGTTTACATGGTAAAGCATATCCCGTATGTGTATTGTCAGTATATATCAGTTTTTTCTTATACAAAAATTATATTCTATATTGAATTATTTCGTTTTTCACGTTCTAATATTTATATTCGCACGTGATTTACTTACGCTACTCAAAACATCCTTTATAATAATATTATTTGGTACATCAGACAAACGAATAAATGTTATAGTATAGTAAAAATTTCTTTTTTACACATTTCATTTTTATGTGATTTTCAAAAGTTATAACATTTGTTTTGGAAAAAAGCAAGTTAAAAATTCTTTAATATTTAGCAGAAAATTTGAATTGAAAAAGATAATATAGTCGAATTTTTAATTGTAAATTTATTTATTTTTCAATTCAGATAATTTCAATGTGTACCAGATTTCATAAACGATTTTAATTTGATAAATACCTATTTGTATTAATTTTACAATTTCTTTAATAAATTATTTAATATATTCTACATTTTTCCGACAACATTTTCTGTACATAATTAGTTTACCTGTGATGTAAAATTTCCATGCAGTCTTAACAATTAGATTGATTTTCCTGCTCCATTTCAAATAATATCAATAAAAAATAAAGTTGTAAAACCCAATTCAAATAAATTATAATATTTATTTGTTTAATTTATGTATTATCAAAATAACAATATACCAATTTTATTAAATTTCTACTTCAGTCAAATTTTATGCCTAATTTCACCCTGAAAATGTTAGAAACAAAAGAATTCACTGTAATTTCAAACAACACTTTTGACTATAGTTAGTATCTTCAATGACAGTGTCACACACATCATTTTATTGTATAATATTAAACAATGAAATAATATTTAAATAGAAAATTATATTTTTTAGTTTAGCTTTTGAAACTTTTGGAATTTTCGAAAATTGACCCGCACCCTGTCGAAATTTCACACTAATTTTTTTAAAAACGACAAATAAATTGTTTAATAGGTTAAAAATAATTTGACACGTCAAAAAAATTTGAAGAGTAAATATACATTTTGTCGTCGTTTTATTACTTCAAATATTGTTGGTTGTTAAGTTCAAATATTGTTGGTTGTTAACAACAACAGCAGGAAATGGAAATGGTGATAATGGTTAACTTGATAAAAATACGAATTTCTGTAATACGCTATTTAAAAACAAATTCTGATAATTATTGTAATCGAATATGACAACAGTGGGCGGTCTACTACTTCTAAATTATAATTTATAGAACGAAAGCATTTTTTATCTAAAAACAATTACAATATGTTTTGGATAAAAATGACTACATACAAAACATAATTAATGTTGTGCTATATCATTTTTACATATAGTTTGTTTAAAACAATTAAGTGTTTGTACCTACATAGCAACGTATACATAGAAATTTCTCTGGTTAAATGACTGATAATCATAAATGTTTAATTTAATTTGCATTTTAATTTTTAGTTTCATTTTAAAAAAAGTCTGTAGATTATTAATTATTATAATTAATTAAATTAAATTTTATATAACTGAATAACTTGCCATAGTATATTCAAACCAAAACCAAATATTTAACCATAGTAGTTAGATTCTTTTACTATTCTTATTGTTGTATAGTTATAAGTTCAAATATACGTTTCCGGAAATTAATATCTCTTACAAATTATAACCCATAGTGGAAAGGAATTTCAGACTCGATCCCAACCATAAATTCTGAACTTCTATTATCCTTTCAACGAAAAAGAAATCTAACATCTGTCAGGATCACAGTCAAAAGCTAAACTTAATGATAAATTCATTTTAATTTCAATTAAAATTTGGTGGTGGTTAAGTCAATTTCCATATTTTTCCTTACAACTGACAATAAATTTGTTTTAAAAAATATTTTACATGATTTTTTCTTTCTTGATAAAATGCCAAAACTAAATTTTTATTGTTTGTGTTATTTTACCTGACAAAGGTATGTTATTTCTCACTTTACTAGTTTATCAACAATTCGAAGATTGTGTCATCCAACAATTCCACAACAACAACAATAACACAAAAATTATTTAATTTTTCATCTAAAAATTTGCATATTTCTTTTTCGGACTCAAATGGAATGCTAATTTCAGTTATTATTTTGTTTATATTTAATGATATTTTACGGCGGACGGTATATTTTTTAATCATTTTAACAGTTTTTAAATAAAAACATGTTTTTTATCTTAACTTTTTTTTATAATATATTTGATAATATTGGGGTTTTTTTTGTGCCATAATGCCAAGGTTCTTAAAAATTAAAATAGATAGAATATTATTAATATTATATGTGCAAGATTTGAATATTAAAAAAAATAAAAAATTGTAGTTATTTAGCCGCAAGGTTGGGGGTGCCAACTAAACAAAAATTTATATATTCCTCATAAAAATGTTTCTTTGCCAGAGTCGGCTTTAAAGTTTTCTAAAATGAATATTTATACACACAATTATAAATTGTTAATGAAGTTTAAAAGTTCACTTGCAAGTCAGTAAAATTTGGAATTTTTACCATTTATTAATATACTTGAAAACTTTTATTATAAAATTCCTTAAAAATTGTGTGACTTGCGCTTAGATATTATCGATTTTTTTTTGGCCAAAATATAAAAACTTTTTATTAATTATAAATTTGAAATTTAGACCTTCAACCAAACAAAGTTCATTCTTAATGTTTATACTTGTTTTCTATTAAATTTAACAGCTCGAAAAGTAATCTATCATAAAAATTTGTGTTTAAATGAATTTAGTATTTCTGGATATGCAAATAATTGCAAATTGATTAATTTTCTTTTTCAATTTTTAAACAAGTTTTCATATAAAAACAACTTCTTCAAATACACTATTTGCACTATAGTTTAATCATCTTACAAAAACAAAAATTTGTTGATGAAAAATATATTTTATTTTAGTTTGGTAAATAAAATTTACCTTCCGAACATTCCCCTATAATTGAATTACTATATTACAACATTAAATACTTACTTACTATGAATTATAAATAAACTAATTTGAATTCATATATTCGTAAGTTTTAGGTAAATTTCAAGGATTATAAATTGGAAATTTCAATTTTATGGCTAAAAAAATAAATATAAAAATTACATAACTAAAAAACATAATTTAGAACGAGAAAAATTTATATTAGTTTCTTGGTGTTCAATTAAAAAACAAGTTTTTAAAGTAGAAAATTAAAATAAAATAAATTTGAAAATGTGCGTTTTTTATGATAATATAATTACATCATTTTATTTTTATTTTTTACGCACCTGTTAACTAATCAACTTTTTATAAAAATATTTTGAATTTTGAGGAAAGTATTTGTCTCTGCAAGAATATAATTTAGCAACCAAACCTTCAGAAATATGCAAAGAGCTTAATTCAACTGTTTGATTGCAAAGCCCTTTAAAATATTCTCTTCAAACTTAACGATGCCAAAAGTTTTCATACGTTGTCAACCAGAAGTCATCGCTTATGTGGAAAGGATAATTTTTTTTTTATAATCTTTTCCTATTTTTTTGTATTCTATTTGTGTATAGTGAATAGATGATCATCAGTGTCAATGCTATTTAATCCTCCTTTTTTACTATACCAAAATATACCAACCACTCTACATATAGTCAAGAAAATATAAAATGAATTGATTTTTAAAGACCTTTTTTTTTAATCCTTCTGCAAATTTTCTAGAAATATTAATGTTTTTTGAATTATACACAAACTGAAAGCAGGAATTATCCTGCTGCAAATCAAAAGTTTTGTAGAAATTCTAAAGAGTAATATAAATTCTGTAGTTTTTCACAATTTCTTTTCAATATTTTGAATGAATATTTCTTCATTTTTTATGGATTAACCTAACCGAGGAAATATAAAAAAAAAATTTATATTTTAAATTTTTTTGTAAAAATTTGATTTAAGTATTTAGGAGTTTAATTTTAATATCAGGTTCAAAATCATTTTTATTATCAAGTGTAACACTGTTGGATAAGTGTTAAGTATGTATATGTATGATTTTTACTTAACCAGTTAAGCGCGTTTGACGTATATATACGTCATGTGGTGAAAGTGCTTCTATAAAAATTATATTTTGAGAGTTAGGGTGAAGATATTTTAGTAATTGTTTTTTTATTTCAAAAAAGATATTAGTGCGCATTTTTATAAGGAAACAAAAATTATTTGTTAGTGTAAATTTTTTTCAGAAAATCGGTTTTTAGAGCAAAACTTAAAAAGAAAAATTAAAAATCAAATTTCGGGGCATGTAGGTTCCAAACCCCTGAAGCTTTATAGCTTGTGTTAAGGGCCTGTCTATTACCGATTCTACAAAACCAAAACTAGTTTTTTCCGTGGACCCCTTGAAAAGTTATAGACCCAAACATGATATTACTTTTTTTTAGAGGTCGCACTAGCAAATCGTCTTTAGCTCGAAGTGGGGGCCGAATCCAGAAAAGTGTTCTGTTAATTTTTTTCTTCCAACTCCCACCAATATCGTGGTATATCGTCGATCAGCCATTTCGTGTGTATACGTGATACGTGATCGGTGATTTTAATTACGCACCCAAAAATACACTTCTGAAAATAAATTACTCGCTTAACTGGTTAAATTAGTATTGCCGTCTTTTTGATGACACATGTAGCTTATACCGCACATACATGTAGCTTATACCGCACAGTCAAAATTGGAAATAATATAAGAGGACGATGTCGGCTTTGTATAGTAAAACATGTTCATTGAACGATGTAGTCATTCCACTGCATCTGAAATGTTCTTCAGAATACCATGAGACAGTTTAAATTTTTTTTTTAATTTTATATATTATTTTTTTATGTATATACCTATGTAATTTTATAAATAAAATACTAAAATATAATATTTAAAAATAATTTAAAATTTGATATCCTTTCAAGCCAATGGTGCGTTTTCGCACCATGGGCTCCCAGACGGTGAGGTCTATAAACAAAATAGAGCCACAAATCTTTAGTTTATCAGAAAATAAGTGTATTATCCAAAAATGAATGGAATCGGACAACGAATTCAACAACTGGCCAAAAATGGGTTAAAAAATTAAAAATTTTTTTTTTAAATTCAGCTTTAAGCTATGTAAAAGTAATATTTCATTCTGAATAAATAACAATAGAAAAATAATACAGAATAAACAAAAGCCCTAACAGGGAAGGGACTAATACACAATTTCCATTTAATGACTTTTTTTATATAAATCCTTATATTATATATATGTAGTATAATATTCTTTTTTTATTTCCTCCCACTGTGAATTGTCCTTTTTAAAAATTTATATAATATTTAAGCTGAATATAAAAAAATTGTCAAAAAATATAAATAAAAACAATTTTATATTCAAAAATCAAACAAGTAAAAGTTCGCCATTTTGTGAAAAGCAAAATTGAAATAATATTTTTTTTTTAATTTTTCTCATAATTATCAGAATTTATGTATATTTGTTTTATGATAACTTTGAAGAGAAACATTTTTAACTTGTAGACATGAATTTATTCAGCAGGATTTTAGATAATTTTCGTTTTATGTTCAGTTATATTAAATTTTTTATATATGATGTCTTATTTTCTATGGCAGTAGACTCGACATATTTGCTTCTATTAAATATATTCTATTTTTCATTTTTCGTAAGTATTAGTAAGTAGCCCAGTAAAAATTATATCAGGTTCAAATTCTACAAAACTAATGTCTGGTTTAGACAATGGCGAAATCTAATGGCGAATTTTTTTAAAGGATGGAGATATATATTTATGTATAAGTGCGGTAGAGATAGCAATATCGTCCAGAAATTTTTTTGGACGTCCAATTTTCGAAATTTAATTTCGAATTGGACGTCCAATTATGGCACAAGACGTCGGAAAAATTTAATTTTTCGAAATTTAATTTCGAATTGGACGTCCAATTATGGCACAAGACAAGACGTATTCAAAATTATAAAATTATATTTTGTCAAATTTATTTTTTTATTTTAAAGCTAGGTATTCACTTCAAAAAAAAAAGTTGACAAAATTGTGAGCAAAATATCATATTAAAAATATGTCAATATAATATAATATAATATAATCATACTGAGTACCATGTGCATATGACAAAGCAAAAACTAAGAAAAAAATTTTCTATATAAAATCATACTTTTTTTGAACTGAGTACTAAGCTTTAGGTAAAAAAATGGATGAATTTTTTTTTTTGCAAATAAATTATTTACATTGTCAAGCAATATTTTTTAGGAATATCAAAAAGTTCCTATAATTTTTTTGAATGCCAACTAAATGCTATAAATTTTTGTTTCATTCTTTCGTTAGTCGTTCTATTTTGCCTAAAAAATATGAGTTTCGCCATTGTCTAAACCAGGCATTATTCTCTAATTCTAATATACATATTTTATCAGTTTCAGGCAGTAAAAAAAAATTTAATTATAAATTATTTTGTGAACCGAAAAATGAATTTATTTTAAGTAATCAAATTTTGTAAATTTTATTATATTATTTATTATTATATTTACAAAAAGTTATGAACTCATTTTTCTCAACATAAATATTGACTCAAAGTTAATAAATATCAAATACGTATAATAAAATATTTCATTCCACTCATTTTACTTTAAATTAAATCCATTATAATTTTTGTTTATCCTTGAAATTTATTTAAATTTGTAATTCAACCAATTTCTAACCCCTCGCCTAATACTGTAGCTTTATCAACATTTTAATCATTTTATTTTGTGTATATATAATATACAACAAAAAAAATATTTCCATTTCACCGGACAATATTTAAATTAAACCAATAATAAATAATTCATATAAAATTATTATTAAAAGAAATACATTATTTTCCTGTTATCAAATCCACATAAAATTATAATAAATATTTGATAACTTGAATGTGTTCCAATTGTTATTGTTATATAATACTTATTATATACCTACATATATTATTTTGTGAACATACCTTTTGCATAATTCTATATTATATTATTTTATATAAATTTCACCCTTTTCAGAAGCTTTCAATCCACCATTTTAAATTTATAAATATATTAAGTATAAAAAAATAATAATGTAATTCATGTTATACTAATAGAAGAAGTAAATAAATAATAGCTGAGCAACCTAAATGAGAGCGAATGACTTCCATGAAAAACGATTTAAAAAATATAGTTAACATTTTACCCCTCTATGTGGGACGATTAGCTATCTAAGACCGGTGAACACTATCTCCTAGTAGACATATCTCCTTTGTCTTGTGGCAACAAGTTTTCTTGGATGTCAGTCGTCTCTATGGATAAGTTATCCTCTGTTACAGTTGGCAAAAATTTACAATTTTAATGTGTTAGATATTCTTCAATTTTAAAGAGAAATTTGGTTCCTAAGTAAGCCGAAGCTTTAGTTTATGTTGCGCAGTTATGTTTAGCTAAAAAAATGTTCTAAATAAACATAAAATTCTACTAAAAATATATAAACAATAACCATACAACGAGATATTTTGTTTAACTGTCAGTTTTAAAGTTCATATTTTTCATATTAACCTTTTAAAATTAATTTTGTGTTTGACTTTTGTGAACTCTAACTCTCCATATCTTTGCCTTTTGTATAAAGAGTAAATTTTTGTTGATAGGAATTGTGTGTGTATATATTTCTGTATATGAAAAAAATAAACAATCCTTTTTCCTATTTGATTGTAAAAATGTTATTCCGCAATTTTCCACCTGCGGGGATGATATTTTCATAACAATAATTTCTGGTTAAACAAAATGCCATGAGATAAAACTTTTTATACAAACAAAAATATTTCTTCTTTTTTTAATTTTTTTTTGGGAGGTTTACAAAATAAAATAAGAATGAAGTTATTTATTTTTTCAGGTTTACATTTCATTTTTGTTATAAATTTAATATGATTTAATAAGAATGTGAAATTACTGTACTTGCCTCCCTATTTTTCGATTTATTTGCACAACGATAAATAAAAAAAATTTTTAGGGCGAAAAATAAATTGAGAAAATTGTATTTAACTATGCAAAAAAGTCTCTAGAGAACGTATTTAAAGCTAAATAATAAATTTGAAATATAAATTGAATTTAGAGTGAATTAATAAATTACATTATTCATGGTCATATATCAATCACTATTGCACTGATTATATAATCATAGAGAGGGAAATAAATTAATTGATATCCGAATTTCATTAATTTTACTCGTAGTACCAAATTATCTTAAACTTTTACACACACAACATTGTTAAGTTAATTTACCAACACGCCATTTTGTTAAGTATAATCTATGAACTTTAAACATCTAACCAAACATCATCCTTTCTTTTTGTTGTAAAGTAGGAAATTAACAAAATGCCATTTCATTTTCTTTATTTACAAGTTCAAAAAGTACGGATAAACTATCACACCTTTTTTAATCTGTATGTCCTTTTTTATGTCTACCTTTTAAGATTCTACATAGTTTTCCATTATTACTATTCCAAAAATATAGGAAATAAGCACATCAACACGGAAATTTTGTTGAATCCCAAAGAAGGAATTTTTGATAAGGGATTACAGCATTGTGCCACGAGGATTGTTTATGTTTTTATTATTAGGACACTTGTTTCATAAATAAATAATATGGTCCTTTTTTTTGTTAATTAACTTTTCCATTTTTGTATTTATATACAGTGAGCCCAAAAAGTCATCGTACCCTAGTAAAATTTTTAAACAAGGTGGAAAAACCAACAGGTAGAGGTAAAATTAAATGAAAATAATTATTACATTTTACAGAGGTATTTATTAGGTAAATTTACACAAAAAAATTTTTGGGTTTTTCCACGCGGATATTACAAAAATACAGTTAATATTATCTGAGAGCTAAAATTAATGCCCAAAAAGTCTTCGTACGGCACAGTTATTTGCAATTTGCAGTGTAATTAACATCAAATTCAAATCGGAAGAGTTAAATATTAATTGAGTGGACAATTTACAATAATTTACAACAAAAATTATTTTGATTGATTTAGTTTCCCATGCGGAATTAATAATGGACCATGTCAAAAGAAAACATTTGACAATTGATGAAAATTTATTTAATTTTACAACTACATCAAGGCTAAATCATATCAGGAAATTGAAAATATAGTAAATCGAAGCAAATCCAACATTCAAAATGTTGTTAAAAAATTTAAAACGGAAAATACGATAGTCAACAAAGCAAGATCTGGTCGTCCAAAAACGCTAACTGCTCGAGAAGTAGTTGTAAAAAAACGCTAACTGCTCGAGAAGATGTAGTTGTAAAATTAAATAAATTTTCATCAATTGTCAAATGTTTTCTTTTGACATGGTCCATTATTAATTCCGCATGGGAAACTAAATCAATCAAAATAATTTTTGTTGTAAATTATTGTAAATTGTCCACTCAATTAATATTTAACTCTTCCGATTTGAATTTGATGTTAATTAATTACACTGCAAATTGCAAATAACTGTGCCGTACGAAGATTTTTTGGGCATTAATTTTAGCTCTCAGATAATATTAACTGTATTTTTGTAATATCCGCGTGGAAAAACCCCAAAATTTTTTTTGTGTAAATTTACCTAATTAATAAATGCCTCTGTAAAATGTAATCATTATTTTCATTTAATTTTACATCTACCTGTTGGTTTTTCCACTTTGTTTAAAATGTTTACTAGGGTACGGTGACTTTTTGGGCCCACTGTACATATTATAAATAAATTTTTAACATTATCGCCAAATTAATTAAAAAATAGTATACAAAATTTTTTTTATGGAAAGATGAATTTTTAAATTTTTGAATAATTTATTAATTTAATTTGATTCAAAAAATCTGATGTTGCATAAAAATATGAATATTTAGAGTAACATAATAAAATTTTAATCTATTTTTATCATTAAATTGGAAATCATAAAATATAATCTTTATCTGACAGAAACAGATTTAACCACAACAAAAATATTAACCACTAACTACATAATATTATAAAATATTTGACAATATTTAGTGGAGGTAGAATAATTTTTGATGTGGTTCTAAGATTTTAGAACAGTAAAATAATAAACTTTAACATATTAAATTTTACCATCCAGAAATTATATTATTATATATGTATTATATTGCAGGAAACAGTTAATCATATGTATTTTCATTAACCCTTTGGAGCGTTATGGATTGAAAATTTTTTGATACCATATGATATCGAATGGGGATATTTTTTAACCCACCATAAACAATTAAAAAACTGAAAATATAATGGTTTAAGTCTTGTAAGAACCTGTATAGTGGTACTATTAATATCCCACCTCATAATCCTAAATATATGTACTTAGTTAATTTTTTTTATAATTTTAAAAATTAATGAATTAATTTAATTCTATGTTTTTGTTATTTTCTTAAAATAAAATTTCTATGCCACTTGACCAGTATGCATGAACATGAAACTGTGCTGGAGAGAAAAATTCGATGAAAAATGTTTCGACATTTTGTTTTCAGAGCGTTTTAGATGTCAGGGAACTCGACTTCGTAAAAAATAATTTGTTTCCGCCGTACTTAAACCAAAAATGCAGTGTTTTGAACGCGTCATAGCGTTTTAGATGTCAGGGAACTCGACTTCGTAAAAAATAATTTGTTTCCGCCGTACTTAAACCAAAAATACAGTGTTTTGAACGCGTATAAATAATTTTTCTCAAAATTAACAATAGTAAAAAAACAATTGAAACATAAATTGAGCGAAAGATCAAATTGTTTCGCATCGCAGGTACATTTATAGATACTATCGCAAACTAATAAACTGTATACATATACAGACGATTATATTAGAATATCATTTTTGTCTATAATTTTCTGGCTCCATAAAGAGAGAAAATGAAATAATTCTGGAAAATGTAGAATGAAAAGTAGAGAAATTTCTCTCTTTACTTTTTATTTTATATTTTCTACATTTTTCCAGAATATATAATTTTTTCTCTTGTGGAGCCAGAAAATTATAGACAAAAATGATATTCTAATTTCTAATATGCAAAGAAAAGAACATGACAAAATTTTGGGCGTCTGGGTAAAACCTCCTGTTTTATTTTGGGATAATGAAGTTAAATTTGTAAAATTCAAAATGGCCATCAAATCAGTCAGAATTTTAATTTACAATCTTGAACTTCTAATTTAAGTAGAGCTATTAAATTCGTAAGTGTAAAAAAAATTTAACTGTAAATAACCAACTATTATTAATAACTTTAATAACTTCATTAACACTTATTACATTATATTTTTACTTACTTAAAATAAATATTATTAGTAGAAGTTAAATTGTTTAATACCCGGGGCCGGGACACACCAAAATTGAAAACCTAGGTTTTCGCGAAAACTAGATCTAAAAACTTTTTTTATAGTGACACACCAAAAATGGAGCGCGATTTCGTTTTCGAATGTCAAATTATGAAAATTATTTATTTAAACAACTCTACGTAAAAACCAAAAAAAAATAAAAATAGTAATTATTTGTTTTTAATGTCAAATTTTGATTTAATTATATTAAAAATTATTTAATAAAATTTAATTTTTTTTCTTTTTTTTTTAAAATTTTTAATTTTTTTTTGATTTTTCACAAAAATGGCTACTTTTGTATGGACACTTAGCTATGCCAAAAATTATGTATAACTAGATGGATGTTTTCATATAACTGGCTATATATGAAAATTCAATTTCTATATTATAAATTGTAGTACCCCATTCACTCAAATTATTATTTTTACTCAAATTCTATTGAGTTATTAAGACCAATGACTTAAAAACCAACAATCAACGTGCGTTTATTTTCGTTAGAGAATTTTTTTTATTTTCAAAGCAATAATTTCATTTCATATAAAAAAACGTTTTTTTTGTGTTTTTCTTCGCATATGTGATTGTATTGTATAATCTTATAAATAGTTTTGTTGGTATTCGCACATTTGAAAATTTTCTAATTCATAAATAAATTCTAATTTTCAATTTTTAGCTAAAGGAAATATAGTTTCTTCTATATTTGAAGAATAGAACAGGCGTTTGGGTATTTTTGGTAATATCGATTACACAAATGCATGCAGGAATAGTGCATGATTATTAGTAGTTTTTAAAGGGAATTAAACATGTTTAGAAATGTATTAATATTTTCTAAATTTAATTAATAAATTTTTCATTTCAATTCACATTTTTTCAAACTAAATTAAAGCTAACCAAATTTTAAAATATAGTTTTAAAATTTATGAATATAATATTGTTTAATCAGAAAATATTATTAATTTATTGATTTGTTAAATATATTGTATAATCAGGAAATATTCCATGCATTTTTTAATCGATATTACCAAAAATACCCAAACGCCTGTTCTATTCTTCAAATATAGAAGAAACTATATTTCCTTTAGCTAAAAATTGAAAATTAGAATTTATTTATGAATTAGAAAATTTTCAAATGTGCGAATACCAACAAAACTATTTATAAGATTATACAACACAATCACATATGCGAAGAAAAACACAAAAAAAACGTTTTTTTATATGAAATGAAATTATTGCTTTGAAAATAAAAAAAATTCTCTAACGAAAATAAACGCACGTTGATTGTTGGTTTTTAAGTCATTGGTCTTAATAACTCAATAGAATTTGAGTAAAAATAATAATTTGAGTGAATGGGGTACTACAATTTATAATATAGAAATTGAATTTTCATATATAGCCAGTTATATGAAAACATCCATCTAGTTATACATAATTTTTGGCTATGCCTACTTCAAAAATACATAGCTTCTATTTTGTAATAGATGGCGCTAAAATATATTTTCGTGAAAACCTTAAAAATTTGTAGGTTTCGTGTTTTCAATTTATTCCTGAAAACTGTACTAAACCTTATGAATTTCCATTTTTGAACTTTGAAAACACGAAAACTGAGTTTTCGGTCCTGAGTGTCCCGGGTATAATATAAAATAAATATAGTTTTATTAGGTGAAATTTTAAAGTTATTATATTTTTATTATAAAATTAATTGAAGCTTAAAAATTTTAATTTTAAACTAGGATTAGATACCCTATTATTTAAAATGTAATTAATTTACTGGAGTAGTAATAGTTATGTTCTTGAAACTTAAAAAATTTGGCGGTATTTTAGTCTATTCAGAGGAACCTGTTCTATAATCGATAATCCACGTTGGACCTTACTTAATTTTGTTTTCCAGTTTATATACCGCCGTTATTAGAATATTTTATAAGAATTTTATAATTGTCAATATTTTTAATAAAAATTAATGTCAGGTCAAGGTGCAGCTTATAATTAAGAAAGTAATGGGTTACAATAAAAATATTTATGCGAATTTAATATTTAAAAAATGTAATCCGTGTTCACCCCCTCTGCGGAAGATTCATGTGAGAAAATGAGAAATTAATTTCTGAATAATACTATTTTACAACACCAGATTCATAATAATCAGCCTAAACCTTCATCCCCTTCATTTTACAGGCGAAAAAAATTGGGCTTTTCAAAATTAAATACAGCTTAGGTTTGAGATGCTATTCCATTAAGGAGTGATTCCTTGTTTCATTTTAAGAAAAAATTGTATGTATGGTTCTATTTTAAACATCGCTGATCTACAGGGTGTTTTTAAAAAGTCTTGCAGAAAAGTAGGTATGTACATACAACACTACACATAAAAGTAGGTACATACACTAAATCATAACTATTAATATATTAAAGCCAGAATTGTGCAAGCAAGTTGGCTCGTTTATTAGGTAATTGATTTACTGTTATTTCCATTTATGTCCATCTAAAATCTGAGTTAATTGCTTTAAAACTCCAATTTTTTTAAAAAAATTACTCGGATTTTAGAAAAACGCCATTTTTCTCAAAATTTTCCCGATTAACATTTTTATTTTTTATTTTATTTTATTGCCTTTAATCTTACCTACAAATTCGGCATATAAAATTTTTACCTACCACGCCCTTCATTTTAATTATTGGGTTTGAATTTCGTCATTTTTAGAATTTTTTATTGAAACTTGATTTTAAATTGTGAGATTAATAAAAATTATAACTTTTACTATCTTCATTGATATTAAATCCTATTTTGAGCACGAATGGGATATGAAGCACTTTTCCAACTTGGCAACAGAAACTAGTTTACTTTAATAATTCAATTTTAAACAATTTTAACTATTTTTGTTGTTCGTATTTCTAGTGTTAATTTATTATCCATAAGTTAATTGTAAATTATAACCAAAGTCATACACAGTAGTAAAATTGTTAAAACATGTAAACTTCACCTCATATGAGATTAAAAACAATCAAATAATGATAGAAAGTAACAACGAAATTAAATTTAAATGCAATTCTGAGGAAAAGTTTATTGCTCTATAATCGAGGGTAATATTAATTTTTTACCTTCTATAAATATTTCCAATGAAGAAAAAAAAACTTTCATTATTACAAAAATAATTTCATCAATAATTGTTTTCTTTTCGTCAATATTTGCTTTTTGATGGCAAAGCACAATTGATTTTCCACGTACGCCATTATCAAAATACAAAAAAAAAGTTTTTTATTTTTTCATTTCGTTAATGGTTAATGTATTATAATTTTTATTTTTAGGAGCACACTTTAAATGATTGATGATTCGTCATGGTCCAATGATACGAGTTTATTTTATACTTTACTTATATTCTTTTCATTTACTTTTGGCTGTCATTATTTGACGGAATTATAATAAGTTGTTGATTTTTTTTCTTTAAGAAAACACTCTTAATTTATTCTGATTGATTGACAGGATTCTATTCTATAAAAAAAAAACTTTTTTCTGAAAAAATGAATCAATTTTTACGAATCATCAAAAATATTATACCAAAAAAAGATAAATTATTTAAGTTTCGTATAGCATAGCAATTATACTTTTGTTACATATTTCAATTATTACTAGTAGCTCTGCTCTGTTTATGAAAGATTTAGAAATTTGCAATACTGATGCCCGGTTTCACGAAAGTTTTAAAAGCGCTTCTAGTGATTTAGATGCGTTTTTAACGCAAATGGTGTTTTTACGAGATGTTAGATCTCTTTTAGTATGGCTCTTTTAATTTAGATGCCCGATTTCGGCCATCTAAGCACTAAAAGCGCTTGTAAATTTTGTATTTTGACACTTGAACAAAAAAAATTAAATTTAAATTATTATGCTGCCCATACACAACAAAACTTGGTTGTACAACTTGGTTTTTAACCATCAAAATGGTTCTAAAAATTTGAAAATTGTATCGTGTTCTACAGTAGAAAATAAAAACAAATTCGATGGTTGTAGAAAAAGTTTTAACGTGTGTGGGGTGGTCTGCCGAGTTTGATGACTAGTTGTACAAGTACAACCAAGTTGTGTATGGGAAGCATTATAATATAGAATTATAAACATTAAAATTATTTATAATATTTTTAAAACATATGTTTTCAATTGACACTGAACAATATGTTTTTATATTTTTGAGTAATTTTTGTCAAATCGTAATATTTCTCTGAGTAATTTCTGTCAAAATGCAGTTATTAGAATTTTAGTTAGATAAAAGCAACGATATAGAAGATATATGGATAGGGCATAAATATAAAAATTTGAAGCCACGCCGGGTATAGTTGTCTCTTTTTTTGCTAGCCGAATTGTCAAAATATAAAAATGAGAAATTAGGGGCGGATTAGGTTTTTTTTCATTCGGACATCAATTTTTAAGGAGATAATTTTTTTTTTTTTTTGAAAAATACAAGTAAAGATCATCCTAAGGAATATTTTAGGTCGCGCAACGATAATTATACAAATGGAAAGTAAAATAGAGTAATTTGTTTAGCTAGTTAATATTGTTAATTTATATTGAGACTCTTAAACTTAAAAAAATAAGCCAGCCCTGTAAATCTAAAATCAGCTGTTATAATATTTTTCATATTATTAATTTGACACTTCGGCGAGCAAAAGGAAAGAGAACTACCAAAATCGTGGCTTCATAAACAATTTTTCAATATATTAAAATTTTAATGTGTTAAAAAGAGAGGGAACATTTATGCCCTATCCATATATCTTCTATATCGTTGGATAAAAGCGACAAAAATCTCGTGAAACTGCAACATATCTAGATTCTAGATTCTAGATATGTTGCAGTTTCACGAGATTTTTGTCGCTTTTATCTAACTAAAATTCTAATAACTGCATTTTTCTAGATGACTTTTAGTACTAAAATCGTTTTTATAGATGCGCTTTTAAGCTATTTTCGTGAAACCGGGCATGAATTTGGCAAATCTAATCTAAAATTAATTATTTTAATTTTTTGTGTAAACTGTTTGTATACTATACCTACATCAAATTGTTTGACTTCAGTTTTAAAAAACTAGTTATTGAAGAACTGAATAAATTTATTTGGAATAAAAAATAAACTTTACATTGCCTTATGAAATAATTATAATATTGAAAATATATCATATTTACATATATATTAGACGTTTTCATAAATGCAGTATGATCGCAGTACTGCAATGTTTTTATTCGTTTTTATAGTAGTTTAATCAACGAGATAGCAACCAGTCGGCAGAAGGAGTTTTGGTTAAGCTAAATTTGTCCACTTTTCACTGTCTCGATAGTCAAAATACCAGTAAAAAGAATTAATACATTGCAGTACTGCGATCATACTGCGTTTATGAAAACGCCTATTATTATGCGATATTATTCTATCTCAATTAAGTAATGTAATAACGAAAATATTGAACATCGGTTACCAAAATATTTATTACATATTTATTTATAAATTTTCTTAACTCTAGATCTATGTAGAAGATTTTTTTAATTATTATTGGTCGTAATACAATAAAAAAACAATAAAACTAGATATTGTTTATTTTTATTATTTAATCTATGCAAAAAGCTAAACTAAACAAAACTAAAAAAATCATGTCACTTCTAGACACAAGTTAGATTTGCCTCAGCAACAAAAAAAACTGACCATATAAAAATAAAATATCGCAAATAAATTTAATAACATTTTTCAATTCACAAAATCCAAAATAAAACAAAAATATAATTGAATCCAAAAATGGAATATAATATATATATTTTTAGTACAAAATAAATTATTTAAAAACAACACGCAAATCTTTTCCTAACCGAGCTAACTTCCATTTTCCTTTTGTGTTAACACAAAAATAAAATTTAAATGGAAGTGAAAATTAAATATAAATAAATATTTTTAAAATTTTGAGTTTGCTCACAGAATTTTTAAACAAAAATTAAGATAGTTAATATTTTAAGAATTAAGATATTTATATATAAATTGATGAATGTTATATCATATCTAACTTTACTAATTACTATTTATTTAGTAAGTTATGATACTTGTAAAGACTATAAATTTGTTGGTGCATATTCATATGCTACGATAACAAATACTTTTTAAATATTGTTTCACGAAATAGAAATTTTTCCAACTTTCGCTTAGATTTTTACAATATCACGGCTTAATTGATACGAAATATATAGGCCTACTCACAAATTAACAACTTATTTGACGCTTGTTCAAAATTAATAACAAGTGCCATAACAAGCAGTCGTAAAAATGCTGTTCACAAAAATGGTGAATAGGCACTTGTTAAAAATTATATGGTGAATTTTGCTTGTCAAAATGGGAATGAAAAATCGTCAAATTGTGAATAAATTTAAAAAAAAATCACTTTTATATGGAATTGTTAAATAAATAACAAGCACTAAAATCTGGTTGTTAAATACCAATTGTCAATGGCAATATAGAAATTTAACAACTTAACAATTATCATAACAATTTCTGAATAGAAATTTTAACAAGTCCCGTGGTGAATTTTTATCAAATTGTAAATTTTTTCATATAAAATTTTTATATTGTGAATTTTTATAATATACCAACTTGTTAAATAACAATGACAGTTTATACTGAAGGAATTGCCATTTTCTTAACAATTTGTGAATAGCTATTTTCAACTCTGCTTATTAAATAACGATTTAAAAGCTTAACAAGATAACAAGTTGATTTGTGAAAAAGGCCAATAGTTTGGATATAATTAGAAAGAAATTACCTTAACATTACTCATAAATTTCTTTCAAGTTTAAATAGCAATAAGTTTTCGAATTGTCCAAGACAAAACAATCGTCAGATCCAGATGACAAAAAGCTTAAAGAATAAAAGTTAATGCACACAGAATTACACAACAACAACAAAAATTCTTTCGGTTGTTGTAATCTTATGTGGGTTGGGTAGATGGCATCAAAATCGAAAAATAATTGACTGCTACAGTTGTGACCCATTATTGTGAACAGGTCTATATTTCTTTATGCAATCCTATAGAAAAAACATATTGTTTAACTTGGAAACACTTATATAAATTTTACTCGTTCGAAACCCATACCGACGGATTAATGGCCGAAACACAATGCCAGCTTTGGCTGTGGCTTTAACTGTAACTGTATCGTTCAAGCTACACCCAACCACAATGCGTTGAAAAATTTATTAAAATGCATATGTCAAAATAATTTAACGCGCAAAATTTGTCGTAATATAATACATTATATTTAATAATAAATTAATTGCCAGTAGTGCCATATAAATTATCTAGCGCTGGCGTTATTTTTTCAGCATTGCTGAAACTCGGTTTCTCAGCCAGCATTGTGCTTATTTCTATTGATTTTCATACATACGTTGAAACTTTTTCAAAGTTACAGTCACAGCAATGCTGGCATTGTGTTTCGGCCATAAAAAATAGCACTTTTGCTACATATATTATAATATATGTAGAAGCTTTTTTATTTAAACTGGTGCACATTATAAGTTTTTTTAGTTTTTGTATTTCAAAAAGTCAATTTCTCTTAGTTTAGTTAAATGTAGATTTTTCAATCAATTGCCGCGTTCGTTCTAAAGGTAGATTATCTAGACAGTAAATATACAGTCAACCGCTCGAGTGCTAGATTCGAGCGCATCTGCTGAACGTGGCTATTATGCCTCACGAATTTCTTTGGAACTTCCTTTCTGTATAAACTTTCTAAAATTTACATGATGAAAATTTCTTGACCAAAACTAAAAAATCATAGAGATATATTGAAATAACAACCAAAATGGACGGGCATTGACCTTTACTTTTTTTATTTCTTATTTTACCATAATTTTGTTCTAATTTGTTTATAATTTTTCTATTTGGTTTTTAAAGAAATTCGCTCCATTCTTTGCTGTTATTGAAACTATGTCAGGAATGAACAGAACAATGAGAAACTGTTCTTTAGTTAGTATAAGCATACCAAATTAGTTACTTTATAGGCACGACTATTTTATTCATTTGCTAATAAAAAAAAATCGTAACTGAAAAGATAATAAGAATTTACGGCACCACAGATATATAAATCACGCAGTCTCGTTTCGGCTTCCTACACAATTTGTTGCGTGTAAATAAATAAATGAAAAATTCTTATGTACATATAAAAATATCTATATACATACATACATGTACATTTATTACTCGGTCGTCGGTCCACATTATTATGTAAAATGTAGCTGTAAATTGCATAAATATAAAAAGTACATTGACATTTTTTTGTTATTTAAACTGGAATATGTGTTTATACTTAAAATTTCTTATGATTTTGTTTTTGTTTTTGAATTTATCATTTTTGAATACATACCTATAATACCTGACGTACTATATAAACAAACAAAAAACAGTTATATAAGAGGTCATCATAACAGTAAAAAAATATTTTTTATAATTTATATACATTTCTTCTTCAATTTAATATATCTTTAAGTTTATTCTTTGTTTAACTTGGGAAATATATTCACATTCTTTCTTGTTCGTTTTTTTTTTTAATTCAGGTTTTAGATATATTGTCTGACTGTAAATGGAAATGGAAAGAAATGTAATAATTGTAATGTTTACTATATTAATTTCTTTAACAAATTTTGAGACGGGTAGAAAAATAGCTATGATTGCTGAAGCAACGTCAATTTCGTAATAAATTTTGTTCAGTTTTTTTAACAGTTTTTTTAAACTCAATTAATATTGAGAAAATAAAGCACGAGACTGAACAACTGATTTTTCCAAGCTTATTTTTTCGGAAGTCTTACACCGTTTCTGGAAATATGTGATCATAGATTAAAATCATGAAAAATATTTATATACTTGCAAATTGCACAGTTTAGAAATATGGAAGGAAAATTGCACAATTCTTACATTTTTCAGACGCAAAAAATTCTTCAGAAGAACAATAATTGTAACAGAAAATTTATTACTTATCAATTTTTGAAAAATTCCACTCACTATCGACAGGACTTCACTTTTTTTTTGTTTTTGTTTTTTTTTTTTTTTTTGTGTTTAAATCTTTATTTCAAATCATTTTATCTGAGAATACATGATAAAAGGACAACGAAATTTAATTTTCACTTAGAAAATTATTTTAAAAAAAATCTATGTTCTTTATAAGAGTAAAGTCGTACAAAATTTAATTAAAACAAGAATTAAGGTTACCGTCTCTGTCCATTTCACTGCTTGTAAATTGTGTGGACCTTTGATCCTATTCCAATATTTAGTATTTTTTTTAATTCTTTTGACCCTTTTAACAAAAAAATAACAACATTTTATTATTGATAAAAAGCTTTTTCGTCGATATCATTCTAAATATTTGATGAACTTCTTGTTATCGATAATGGGATTTCAAAGTTTTGTATTTAGTTACACTAAGAAAATCGATAACTTTTATTTCAAATATTTATTTATATATGTATTTAGAACATACATCCTTATTATAAGAAACATGATTTTCTTGTATCGAAGATAATTTAGTTGATACTTAATTTAATTTGTCTGTCTCTCTTTGGATTCCTTTTAAAAAATTATTGTAATAATAAAGTTAAAAATTTGATATTAAAATTTCCTTTCCAAAGTGTCACAACAATAAATATTTACAAATTTTACATAATTCAATTTTTTGCTTTGTAGTTTTGATAAATGTAAAATCAATAAATGATATCACATAGTTTTCTTCGTATAAATTGAAAAAGAAAAAATAGATAATAATTAAATTGCATTTCATAGCAACTAATTTTTATGACTAAATGTTTACAATCCCCTTTAAAATTTGTTACATAAGTAGTATAAATAAAGTTTTTAATTATGACTTTAAAATAAGTTTTAAAATTATGCTATTATAAATTTATTACATAATTCTCTTACTAAACTCTAATCTAATTTATACATTTTCTTTTTCGTTTCAGGTAAGTGCGACTACTCAATAATTTTTCTTCCAGTTTATGGATAACGATTAAAGTCAGGTTTATATATTATTAATAAATTTAATTACGAAAATAATTAAGTTATTCCTTCAGAGGAAGATTAAGGTACTTAGTACGAAGAAATGTTATCACTTGGGCAAAAAAAATCGTGTTGACTTTTATAAATACTTTTATATTTTTTAACAATTTAATTGAATATGAGAAATCTTAAGCGTTTCTAATTCGTCACAGTTTCGTTGTAAAAAATTTAATGTTTTAATAGAAATCAATCAGTCAGGATTTTTGTCTATAATTTAATTCATTGCTAAGAAAATGTGACTACATTAGATCATAAATAATTAACGTTTTTAGATTGTAAATGATGCGTGTCCAATTTTTTTAGTTAAACACGTTAAATATATTTTTTTTTAGTATTTCAATCAAATTGACAACAACAAAAAGTGTAAATGCTGTAATGCAGATCGGTAATATAATTTTTATGCGGTCTTAGATAATGCAAATTTTATTATGTAACATTTTTCTTAATTAAATTTGGTTATGTTCAAATGAATTTCAAAAGAAAACTATTATTATGTCACGGAAAATAATAAATTTTAATGCTATTTTAAAATTAAGACACTTTTAAGTTCGAATAATAACAAATAAAAATCGTAATTTTATTGAAAATTGTAAGGAAATTTTTAAAAAAATTTATAATAATGAAGTAAACATTTATTTAATGGAAGTGGAATAGTGATAACTTTATTTCCTTCATACAACACTGAACAAAATTTTTACTTTTACATTACTGACAGAAAATAACATCAAAATTGTCATATTTAAATAAAATTCTATTTCAAAGTTTTGGGTAGATTAAAATCACATCAACTTATAAATATTTTATCTTCTAAAATATTTTAATTATTAAATAAAATATTTGAACAAAAATTTCTATGAAGTTTTAGTTATTTTCAAGAAATTTATGGTATAAAAATATTTCAGTTTCAGTCAGTCCCTTCAAAAATTCCAAGGCTTCTGGAAAACATCACAGACCCACACATGTCCTAAAAATTGTATGTTCCAAAATCCTTTCCAAAGTTGCCCTTCAATAAACTTTTAAGTAACATATACATATAATATTTTTTTAGGTTACATTGAGATTCCAAGGATATTTACTTTAATTTTCATCAACATAAAATGACTGAAACGATGGCAAAAAGTCTGGCTGTTTTGATATGCTCCAACAATTTCGATTTTGTACTTAAAATGTAAAATGCCACAACATCGCAGAAGAGATAAAATTTTCTGTAAATATAAAATCACATCAACTCAAAAAAAAAAAAATATTTTATGGTTTGATTTTTCACCCTAAAAATTATTATCCTTGTGTTTTTTTTTTTGCCAGACACAATGATTTATGAGGATAAATTCAACTGTTGAAATGTAATATATATTCAGTTGTATATGGTATATCTATGTATAAATGTGTGTGACAAAGCATAAATATGAATGTGTGAATTTATTCCACATGAAAGATTTTTATCCAAAGAAGAAAATTTTCCAACCCTTTTTTTTTATATTTTGTGTCAAAATATTTTCCATCTTTTTGTGTGTCTGCTAAAGGATAAAAAACGTGGGTTGGGGCCTTCTTTTAATATAAAATTTTACATGTGTTTATTTTTGCAAAACTGTTGATAACAAAATTTTACTTTATTGAATTATATATTTTTTTTGATTATTTTATATAGTAAAAATTTTTTGAATAAAATTGTTGAATTTTCAGTTTTGTAATGAAAAGAGGACGAAACATTCAAAATTTATTTACTGAAATTTCCAGTAAATTTAACTACTGTAAATATATATATTTTTAATTTAAATACTTCATCAGTAATAATGTAATTTGAGTTGAGTGTAAATGTTTTGGGTAGATTATAAACGTACCTACCTATACACAACAGAAAAAAAAACAAACTTTGCAAACATTATTTTAAATATGTTTTAAGTAAAGGATATTACTTTTAAAAACTTGTAATTTTTTTTTGAAAAACGTAATAATTGTGAATTATTTTGTAATATGCTATTAAAGTTGACTGAAATCAAAATCACAGTTACCTTACAGCACAATTTTCATTGAACTATTTTTTCGTTTTACTAACATTTAAATTTTGAAAAGTAGAAACTAATAATAATAGAAATAGAAATCTCTAAAATATCACTGGGAAATTTAAAATTTCTTAGGTGTCTCATTCCATTTTACCCAAAGAACTCCACAATAAAATTTATTGCTATAAGCAAAAATTACGTATAACTAGATGGAAGTTTTCATATAACTGGTTATATATGAAAATTCAATTTCCATATTATAAATTGTAGTACCCCATTCACTCAAATTATTATTTTTACTCAAATTCTATTGAGTTATTTATGACCAATGACTTAAAAACCAACATCAACGTGCGTTTATTTTCGTTAGAGATTTGTTTTTATATTCAAAGCAATAATTTCATTTCATATAAAAAAAGTTTTTTTTGTTTTTTCTTCGCACATATGATTGTATTGTATATAATCTTATAAATAGTTTTGTTGGTATTCGCACATTTGAAAATTTTCTAATTCTTAAATAAATTCTAATTTTCAATTTTTAGCTAAAGGAAATATAGTTTCTTCTATATTTGAAGAATAGTACAGGCGTTTTATTAATTTATTGATTTGTTAAATATATTGTATAATCATGAAATATTCCATGCATTTGTTTATCGATATTACCAAAAATACCGAAACGCCTGAACTATTCTTCAAATATAGAAGAAACTATATAATTTACCGAGATATATGTAATTAAAATACGAGAAAATTTATATCAATAAAATTTCTTTATCATAATTTTTGTATATGGTGAAAACTTTGTAAATATTCCAATTATTTTTTTAAAATTATTTTAATTTTATTTTATTTCCTAATTGTGGGTTGCCGTAGTATTTTATGAGTTATTAAAAAAAATTAAATCTTACCAATTTACAATTTCAAGTAAAACATAAATTTTGTGCAATTAGAGTTTACGAAAATTAAATTTTTGTTATATGTATGTTAATTCCTTTTAAAAACTACTAATAATCATTCACTATTCCTGCATGCGGTCTACCAATTGGCCGATTTCCTTCAACATGAGCATATAATATTTTTCTTGTCAAAGTTAATTTTCGTTCTATTAATTTTTAAATGCATGTTTCATGTTTATGCCTTAGTTTTAAAGCTCCAATAATAATTTGATAATTATAAATGAATTTTTAGCTTACATATTTGAAAATTTAATTATTATTATTATAACTTTATTTTTTAATATATTATAACAAAATATTTGGTCTAATTTAATTTTACCAGGAAAAATGAATATAGCTTCATCATATTTAAACTTAAATCACAATAAATGCAACAATTCAGACGTTAATTTACACAAAAACAAATTGCTTTAAGCTAAAATCATTTAACTTCATGCCAGTGGATAAACCGCAACGCTTTGTTCAGTGTACGTCACAGAATTTGAAACTTTCCACTGGATATTATAAATTGTTTCATATAATTTAAATAAAATTTCAATTTTCTTTAAAAACCTTTTTTTGTGTAATTTGATAATTTCTAAATCTGAATATTATGTTTGGAGAACACAAAGTATAAAAACTTTTTTTTGTGAAAAATATTTTCATACGACATAATCGAATTTCGAAATAGAACATGATATTCGAAATAAAAAATATGTGTATGTCACTACAATTTAAAAAAAAAAAAACATTAACAAAATAAAAATTTAAAAAAATTTAAATGCATTTCAGTCTTAAAATATAGTAAGTATTTATCTGAAAAAAAGTCAAGTGTCGAAGTTAATTAAAAATAAAAACATTTATAAAACATCTAATATCTAATATCAAATTTAAAAATAAAAACATCTAATATCTAATATATCAAAAAATTTGGTCCTTGAGTTTAATAAAAGCATTGTGGGTTTTGTTTTTCTAATCTTCTTCTTTTTGCAATGGTGCTACAGCCCAAATCGAACCTTGACCTACTCTATTTTCCTCTTCCACGTATCCCTGCATCTAGCTGCGACTTTCCAGTTAGTTGCCCTGAGCATAGATCCTGAGTCGGTTGTTATCGCATCTACCCATCTCGCTCGCGGTCTTACCAATTGGCCGATTTCCTTCAACATGAGCATATAATATTTTTCTTGTAATTCGATGTTCTGGCATTCGTTCTATGTGTCCTGCCCAACGTAGTCTTTGTAGTTTTATGAATTTAGAGAGTTTTGGATCGTCGTAAATTTGGTACAGTTCATGGTTGTACCTAATTCTCCATTCTCCATTTTCATTAATTGGACCTAGGTTACCTCTAAGAATCTTTCGAATATATTTATTCTTTCTTCTGACATTTGTGTAAATGTCGAGTTTTCACTACCATAGCATACAACCGGCCGTATCATGGTTTTGTATAAACTTACTTTTGTTTTTCTGTGGACATTTCGCGATCTTAGAATATTTTTTAGTAAGTAGAATGCCTTATTTGCTGTATAATGCGCGTGTTTATCTCTTCTAATTCTTCGTTTTTGTTAGTAATAGGGGATCCTAAATATTTAAACTTGTTTACTACTTCTATATTATGTTCACCCACTGACATGTTATAGCCTATCCGTGTTCTGTTCCGTCTCGTTTGTACCATAGCTTTTGTATTTTCTTCATTAATTATACGTCCAATGTCTTTAGCTGAGGTATTTAGCTCGAAATAGCGATCTTTAGCAGCTAAAAGTGAACGACCCATAATATTTATATCGTCCGCATATCCTGCTATTTGTGTTGATTTTATATTCAGTGTAGCGTTTCTTACTATTGACATCTTCCGGATAACCGACTCCAGCGCCAGGTTGAATAACATGGGTGCCAGTCCATCTCCTTGTTTCAAGCCCTGGTTAACTCCAAATAAATCTGTAAGATTGTTTTGGATCCTGACTTGAGCACTACAGTGGAGGAAATAGCTATAAAAACAAGAAAAAAAATTTGACTTTTTTGACTTTTTTTAATGTGTTAAAGTTAAATAAATTAAAATACTATTTTTTATACTTATTGTTTATTCATAAGTAGTAAATTATAAAAAACATTTTAAGTTTTTACATAATATATTTTTTAAAGAAAATATTCAGTATTTATTGTAGGAATTGTTAAAAATTGAGGGAAATTGTTATAAAAACAAAAAAATTGTTAAATAAAAAATTAATAAAAAAAATAAAACTAGTAGTCCGAAATACTTTTGCAGAAAAATTTAATAGCTTGTGCTATATACCCTTATTAGAAATTACTTCGAAAATACGTTTGGGCATTGATTTAATAAGGTTTCTGTGCGTTTCTTCTGGAATTTCCTTCCAAACTCTATTGATTTCCGTCTTGAGCTCGTTTACGTTTAAAAATTATCTTCCATTAGCATAAATTTGCTGAACCATTATGCCCCATAGATTTTCTATGGGGTTTAGGTCAGGACTTATTGCTGGCCACTTCATAACATCTATGCCTTTAGACAGAAACCATGACTTTGTCTTCTTTGCAACATGAATGGAGGCATTGTCCTGTTGAAAAATAAGGGATTCGTTGTCATGCTGCTCCCAAAACTCAACTAAAACTTCTTCCAACAGTTCCGTATAATTTTCGGAATTCATTTTTGTTGTGATGAAGCACATTAGTGTCCTGCAACAATACCCAAAGGCCGCCCAAACCATGACAGAACCACCATCCGTCGCTAAATACGATATTATACCATTCGTTGGTCCAACTCATTCGTTCCTTTGCAAATTTAAGACGAGCTTCTTTATGATGCAGTTTTAATGCGGGCTTTGGCATTCTTTTAATCCATTTTACTTGGTTGGAGGCTTTCAAAATTTGCCGAACTCTTCTAACGGTCACTTGCACATTCAATTCTGATTTTATTTTAGATGCAGATAATTTTTTTATTGATGCTGTGTAGAAATTATCTTCCGTTTTTCTCGTGGAGTCAGTTTTGGAATCGCACCTTTTCTTTTGATTAAACAGTAATTTTCGCCCAATTTTAGGAAACTGTGCACCACTGTTAAAGATCGCATTGGCAAGCCGCATTGCCTGAAAGATGTTATTTTGGCCTGTTCTTCCCGAGTAAGCTTAATACCACGTGACATTTTTAAACTGTTAAAAGAACTAGAATGTTTCAACTTTTAGTTGATGTCTTGGGTAGATCTTATTTCACACTTACCTATAAGTTGTAAATTTGAATAAAAAAAACCTGAAATACGCACAAACTTACTAACAAATAAATTGTTTTTATACTTGTTTCCCACAAAAATCAATATCACAGTTGCCAAATTTAAACAACGGTATTTATCAATGCAAGGATTACAGAATAAACATGTCACAACAAGTTTGAATGCAGAGAAACATTTTTTGGTATCATTAGAAAAAATTCAAAACGCATACGTTTTTTAAGACAGTAATTTTTCTCCATGTTTTTATAGCTATTTCCTCCACTGTAGTGTCTTTTATTGATGGGAATATCAGTCTGATTAATTTTCTTGGTATTCCTAGATTTGCTTGGTATTTGATACAGCTTGTTTCTTTGTATTGTGTCATATGCCTGATGAAAATCAACAAAGATCTGGTATATGTCAATATTCTTTTCCCAACTTTTCACCAATATTTGTTTTACGAAAGTTTTTCTAATCCAAATCATGTAAAAATTCTAAAAGGATATAATTGGAACATTTAAATTTTTATATTTAAATATAATTTTTTTTTTTTTTTTTTTTATAATACAAATAAAATACCTATTTTATCATAAGATGATCAAAAATTTATAAATTCATTTTAACGAGAAAAAAAATTATTAAGCTATTTTAATTAAGAGTTTGTGCACCGCCAATTAAGTTTTTTATGATTTATTATATTATTATGACGCTAATTAAATATTAAAGATATTCTGTTTGAAAAAACAGCAGCTGTCGATTAAAATATTTATATAGTTTAATTCAAATAAAAATTTAGTTTTTGGCATTTAATTATATGTATATTAAAATACAAACTTAATTATAAATAGTTTTATTTAGAAAAAAGCCAATTAAAATTTATATCAAAATTATTTTTAAAAAAAAATGTTTGTTACCTTATTTTACAGATATCACAAAAGTTTGTATGATTGTATTTTAAAAAAATTTAAAATTATTATATTCTATTTAATTGATCATTTCACGATTATTCTATTACATTTCAATTTCAGACTATAGATTCTAAATTTAGTTGCTGTGTATGTCTACTTTTGAAAACTTCACTCTATACTAAAAGTCCCGACCTTAGTGTGGACTGTGGAGTATAACATTAATCAAAAAGTTGAACCTTTCAAAATTCTGTTCTCTAGACAAATTGAATTTTATATAAAAGTCTATCGCAAAATTGATATAACCAAAGATATAATTTTATATTTTGGTGGTTAATAATTTTATTTAATATATTTAAATATAAATATATATTTAACTGGCAGGTTAATTCCCAGGAGATGGAATTGTATATATAAGTGACGGTTAACATTTTGTTAATTTGTGACAAAAATGCCAAGAATAATATACATATATTTAATTATTAATATTATATCACAAAAATGTCAGAAGTAAATATTAAGACTCATCTCATATATACTGGGAAAAATTACTTTATTTATTACAAACCAAACAAAATAAATTTAATATATCGTGCAATTAAATCTTTTTAACTATATTTTTTTTTAGAATGAAGAAAATAAAACATATTTTTTATATATAAAAAAACATAATCCATAAATCGTTGAAACCCATCATTAGTTCATAAATTTGTTTTCGTCGGCTTGGAAATATATATTTATCCAATTTATACCAATTTCAAAACTACAATTTAAATTCTTAATTATTTATGCAAAAACTGTCCTTGTAATATATAAAAAGTGTGGGCTTTAGAATCGATTTCAACTGAATATAATATTAAAATATATTTATTTTCCCCATTGTAGCCACGAAATTGAGAAGAGAGATATAAAAAGAATTTAATATATTTTTCTATTTTTCTATTTTCCATAATCTTCATCATCATCTCAGGACATTCAGAATAAAACTATTTATATAACATATATAACTCTGTACTCGTATACATGTGTATATGATATAGATTTTTTTTTCCTATCTACATATATTTAATGCCTTCTTGACTGGACATAATAATTTTCATTTCATTTACCCATCATACTTAAAAAATTCTTACAGAGAATAAATAATATTATATACATAATAATAAAAATCTAAAAGACAGATGGAGCCAATGCTTGTCATTGATGATCGGACAGGCATAAAATATTATTCACAAAATAATGAAGCACTACATCACAAAAATTTATATTCTGTTTTTCTAGTGAATTCTTATTATTAACCTTTAATTTAATGTCCAATTTTGTGAAAATTTACCAGACATAGATTGTTGGACTTTATGTGAAATATGTGACTTAAATTGTAATTGTATAAAACAGCCTCAAAATTTAAGTTATTTAAGTATAAAAATTATCGTTTTGTCCTAAAACAGTTATTATTAATTTTCCAACCTAAAAGGAATAATATAAATAATGACAGAGTTAAATACAAAATTTACCCAAGGTAATTAAATCCAAATTAATTATCCTTTCGGCATTATTTTATTTCTTCTAACATTTCCATTTTCCTTTCTACATAATAAATAGTTTTGGGTTTTTTATTTCCTGAAATCCATTTTAGTTTATATTGAAATTATAATATTGAATTTACCTCTCATTAAACTATACTTCAATAAAGGTTTGAATCTTAAAAATTTTAACAGAAAACATGGCGGCAAGCAAAAATATGTAATTAAATTCCTATTTTATAATGCATTTATTATAAAATAGGAATTTAACTTTGAACATTTCTTCTGAATTTTAAATTAATTAACTATTTTATATAAAAAAACTTCATGACGAAGTAAAAAGCTATAATATGAATACGTAACGAGTAAAAATATTAAATAATAAAATTGTTTACAAACAAGAAATGGTAAAAATACATTTTTATACTTATGCAAGTAAGTAAGTTTTGCTTGCCCTTCTTCACTCTGGCCGGAAAGCATATTATAAAAAAAAATGAATGTAAGCAAGAAAATTAATTATGCAAAAAGAAAACTAAAAATAATTTCCACAATTCTTCAACCCATCATGACGAAAAAGAAAATTCAATACAAAACATCAAAAGTTATATGTCTTTTTATTTAAATAGAAAAGCAGATTCTTAGCAAGAAACTTTTTTGGCTAGTTTTGTTTTGTCTTACGAATAAAGAATAATTGTGGAATAAATTAATGCGAAATTCGTTTCGTCTCTGTGTGTGTTGCCTATTAAAAAACAGACTGACAGACAGACTTAATTAAATATTTTAATTTGCGTATTGAACCAGTTTTGTTTTTTCATACGCTTTTGGAAATCTTAACCTGTTAACTGTTTATGTCGCATATATGCGTCGATGATAAACGCTGCTATTTTGCTAATGTCGCGTATATGCGTCAGGCGAAAAAAATAAACATTTGTAATGATTTTGTTATATAAGCAAAAAAACAAACTATTTTCGAAATTTTAATATTCTAAGAATTTTACTATACAGCCAAAACCTAATTGAAAACGTTACCACTCTTGAAATTCTCAGCACATCTTTACTTGCGCTGCTAATGTCGCAAATTCGCGTCATCGCGTAAATTAATTCAGCAACTAGAAAACATTTTTCAAAAAAAAATTAAACAGCTAACAGGTTAAGGAATTTTAATGGGAGTGTCATTATATTTTTAGTTTTGTGCATTAAAAGTGAATATATAATATTACAAATTATTAATTTTTGAATAAATAATTGTACAGAATTTATTACTTTTCGAAAAATTAGCTTCTGGAATTGTTATCATTAAAAATAAATCTTAAACTTTTTACGAAAGTATTATTTATAACCTGTCATTAATTATTACTTACATATGTGTTTTGACAAGTTACATACAATGGGCGCATCCAGACCACTAAGCAGCTTAGACTAAGCGTAAGCTTACTAAGCGCAGTGCTTTGACCGAGCAATGGTGTGGTGTTGGATAGTATGCTACGCTGGCTTTAAATGTCAAAATTGTAACTTTAAAAAAAGTTGTAAGTTTTTCAAATAATTAAAAAAATATTCAATTATTTAATATAAAATAATGAATTTATAATTATTAATTTTGAAGTACCTAAATTTGTAAACATAAAAATATTATTTATTAAAATTATTTATTCTATTATAAAAAATATAGCTTACTAGTAAAGCTAGTAAAGCAATAAAAATTTATGCTCGATATTTTGACAAGTGCTTAGCAATTGAGGGGAAATAAGCTCGTCATCCAGAGCTTGTCTATCTTTTACAATGAAGTAAACGTGTGTGACGTAAAAGTTTTTGATTAAATTTATCTACGAGTTGCACACCCCTCATGATTGAGATTTTGATTTCAAAAATTATCACTAACAATTAATATTTTTGCCTCATTTATTTTCATCGCAGTTTTATTATACTTTTCTTAAATTCTAATTACGAATGCCCTTATTCCGACAGTCGTATTTGCTGGCGTAAGATACGACTACAAAAATTTTGTATCACGAGAGTCGTATCAATACGAAATTAGTCATATTGAAACAGCCACAAAATTTAGTATTCTTGGAGGCGTACGACTTGAATTTATTTGTCAAAAAACTATAATTTTTGTCGTAAGCAATTTTGCAATTGACTAGAACGAAAATGTAGTATTTTATTATTAATATCAAGTATAAATAAAAAATATAAAAAATAAAATATAAAAAAAAACCAAATCATTGAATCTTTGGAAAAATAATTAAAAAAAAAATCAAATCATTGAAAGTCAGTCAAATCAACTATAAATAAAATATAAAAAATGAAATATAGTAAAAAAAAATCTTTAAAATCATCTATTGGAAATAAATAATATTAACGAATAAATCAGTCGTTTCGTACGCCTCTGAGAATACATTTTTTTAGTCGGTACGAAACGAAATTATTATACAGCGTTAAATACGACACGACTGTCGGAATAAGGGCATTAGTTTTCCTTTGAAATTCTTTACCCATTAAGTGCAAATGTTACAGATTCCAAGTAATTTTAGAAGTTTTTTAGCCTTTTTATTAGGTGATAGACAACACAAAACTAGAGCTAAAAGCCATAATTTTCGATTCCCGTCGAGTTCATTGGAAACGAGTTCATCGAATTACAAGTTCATCGAAAAAATATTATTTTTTAACTATAACTTACGTATTGATGTTTTTTTTTTTAAAAAGTATGTTTATTGTTCATAGATAATGAAAAATAGCTATAAATAGGGAGGTCTGTTATTTATTGAATTATACAGCAAATTCCCTTTAAAACATGCGGAAGAATTTACAAGAATTTGAAATGCGGAATTTCGGGGGCCATTAGAAAGGCATTGGAGGACTTTAAAAGATTTTCTCCAAAAAAAAATTATGAAAAATTAGTTTTAAAAATCAAAGAATTTGAAAAGAAATATAATTTAAATCTTAGAAAGTTGGTGTCTTATTTAATTATATACATTTTTTTATTTTTTTAAATATCAAAAGATTATACGTATTCTACCGAAAATGGTTTTACCCAAAAATGGGAAATTTTTCCCATTAATTATTTTATTCATAGTTATATTTATCATGAAAAAGTTTGGTTTTTTATTCCTTGACTTTTCAATGACAAATTTGATGAATTTATTTTTTGTATATTCATTGGTAAAATTTCAACCCTTTACCTAAATTTACCTTAACCTTAACCAAAGCCGTATATAATATATTATATACGGCTTTGCTTTAACTATGGACGTGATAATATCATAATTTAAACAGAGACTTAGGAGTAAAGGTTACACCATTTTTAAAATATATTTTTTAACATATATTTATTTTTAAATATTTTTTTTTGGTTTTAGTTTAAAATATTTTGGATTTAGTTTAAAATATCTAATTAAAATATTGCTTTTAAATATCAGCCGGTGAAAAATTTACCACCACGTCCATAGTTAAAGGTTAAAAATTACATAAAAAATTACATTTATTAATTTTGTTTCTTTATAAATTTTCTAACTAATTAAAAGATAAAAAATAAAGTAATTTACATCCTACCTGATTTAAAAAATATAATACTTTCATTTAATTATATTTTTTTACATAATTTTAACTAGAAAAATAAAAAACTAAACTAATTACCAATAATTTCTTTTACTATTTAATATATTTAATAATTATCAATAAATAATTTTTAAAAAACTAATAGTTTTTAAAATTGCAAAAAAGAACTTTCGCAGTTTTTACTAGGAACAGAAATTCCCGGCATTAAAAATCAACTATTTTTTCAAAGTGAAGAAATGTTTTAAAAAAACGTTTTACCTAGCATTTATATAGCTATTTTTCATTATCTATGAACAATACACATACAGCTGTGAACACTAAAATAGCAGTAGCTGTAGCATTTTTAAAATACTAATATTTGTTATAATTTTGTGCCATTATAAAGTTAGAATTGAAACAATTAATTTTTGGATATAGTTTTTAAATTACTTAATTAAAAACATTTCAATGAAGAATAATTTTTTTTCAACTCAAAGCAAATCTGAATTTTATTTAAACATTTGTTGCACTATTACTGCTATTGTTCGCAACTGTATTTTTTTAAAAAAAAAATCATCAATACGTAAGTTATAGTTAAAAAATAATATTTTTTCGATGAACTTGTAATGCGATAAATTGATCATTCGATGAACTCGTTTTCGATGAACTCGTTTTCGACGAACTTCGTCAGTTACCTAATTTTCTATAACACAAATATTTTTTTTACTCATAAAAATAATCATTTGATTAACTAACTCGCCATGAAAATTTTTATTGTTCATTTAATTTTCTAATATGTATAATATTGTGATGTAGAAATACAATAAATTTTATGCTTTACCCTTCAAATAAATTTCCAAAAATAAGGGGATGGTATGAAACTAAAATATTCTTAATGGATGTGAAGAGTGCTAAGGAGAAAAATATGTGCAAACATCAATCATATAAGGAGTTTACATTAGAAACTCATAAGAAATGTTGTTTTCTTTAAATATCATTAGTAAATGTGTAAAATGTTGATGAACTAGGGAGAATTGTATTTTATTCATATTGTGTTAATGGCCCAAGTTAAGTGTTAAAATAATATTACATCATTAGTAATGACACAATTGACCTTTTTAAATAATGAATATTATGCTAGAAAAAGAAAGTTTTCTATTTTAATATATATGTATGTAGATTCTAATAGCAACAAGTATTCGCCTGTTCAATTTAATTTAAAAAGAGAAACTGAAATAAGTTAAATGAAAAATTGTTATATTAATATGAAAAACAAATCATATCATCTCCAATATTAAAAATTTAATTTAATTTTACTACTACAGACCACTTAGATTTTCCCTTGAATATTTATTCCGCGCTTTTAAAATTAAATCCATTTACTTAAATGGTTAGATATTTTTAATTTATTTGGTAATATGATTTTGATTTGTTAAAAATTTCCATTTCGAAAATACAAAAATATATAAAATTTAAATGACTTTTATTATTTTATTAAATCAAATAATGAAAAAATTTAAATCTAAAAATTCTAACAAATTTTCAACTTAGTAGTCAAACCCTCCACATTCACCACTCTGACTGTTCCTTTCCTCAATCCATACAAATATATATATTTGGTATGTCATTTCTTAGGAATTAAATGGCTTCAGGATATTTTCATAAAACATTTTTATATATCCTCCTAAAGTTTCATTTTTTATGCTGTTCAATGTTAAATTGTGTTTTAATTGAAATTTTCCTATTTTTTTTTTATTTTCTTGGCACAGTTACAACATTTATTTATGTACACATCTTTTTATGTTGATGGTTATACTACATTAATATAAAATAACTATATATTTTATTCATATTTTTATGTTATGGTTTCAACATAAAAAAATTATGTCCTTATTTCCTTTTTTATATATATACATACATTCATATAAATAAAGAAATTAATGACAAAATCTACAATAACAGACAGAAATACAAATCACTTTGGAATGACGAGCTTGTATTTTTATTTTTTATTTTTGAGATTGAAAGGAAACAACAATTCTTTTTAAATAAATAATGAGAGGTTTGTTTATTATTATTATTTTTATAATATATACATATATAAAAAAAATATTTTAAAAATAAATGTATCTTAGAGATTGCTATTGGCAATTTGATAAATTTTAATAAATCATAGAGAACATTTTTTGTATTTTATAAATTAAAATACTATAGTAATGATGAGGCGTGTAAGATTTCTTGATAAATTTTGTAATAAAATGATACTTATTTGTAAGAACAGAAAGAAAATTGTCTGCCAAAAAAAAATCTGAGATTTTAAAATAAATTTCCATAATTTCAGAAAGATAATATGTCTTAGTTAAAAAAAGACTGACACTGATTGTGCGAATTTTTATTACAAATATATTTTAATCAATTTTCACATTAAAATATTTTATTAATTTTTTTTATTAACCTGGTATTTTTTCTTTATTCCTGAAGAATAAAATTCAATTAAGTACTTCGAAATTTTTTTTTTTAGATTAAAATATTTAATATATACAATGACATTTTTTTTGTATGATGTTATTATATACTTTCCATCCTCCCTTTAAAACAGAACTTCTTATTTATTTATTTCGTCTTGTTTATTTTATAAAACTTTATATACAAAATAATTTAATTTAACAATTTAGATAGACGAGATAGACATAATAAATAAGATAAATACAGTAAAAAAATGAAGTAATTCAACACAGAAAAATTAAATTTACCACCTTTTTTTTAAATAAAAAAAAGTATACCAACAATATTTTTAGAAGACATACTTTCCCACTCAATAAATTTAATATACATACATACATAAATATATGCTGTTGTGTACAAATATACAAATATGTCATGAGATACAAAAATATTTTGGATTAGATAATTTTATCGAACAGCAATAGAACATTTCTTTTTTTTTTGCAGTAGATAAAAATTGTTTAAACAAATTGAAAAAGGATTTTTTTTTGTTGAATTGAATTTTATTTATTTTTTTATATTACATACATTGATATATTTTTTCTTATTTGCACTTGAGTTTTCAGAATAATTTTTTCCCGTATTTTACTTATGATTTATCCAAAATGAAATTTATAAAGCAAAATTTGTTATGAGTAGGTAGTATAGGTACATTAAGGACATCCAGATAAACCGTAAATATCAAATGAAATAATTACGATTAAATATAGTTCAAAATTGCATATAGATTTGAAACTGAAAGGAAAGAGAATTTCTGATTATATGGTAAAATGGAGGTAAATTGTACTAAAATGGCTGCCTATGAATGGACTGAACCGGTTTAATGTGTTGATATAAATAAATTGACAAGTAAAAAATGTACAGGAATATTTCATTTTCATATGATGCAAATATTATTAACAATAAGGATAATAAGAAATTATATTG